>VZTY01029616.1:44223-68758 GCA_013400935.1 Turnix velox | reverse complement strand
AGGTGTTTAAGGCCAGGCTGGACAAGGCACTGAGCAGCCTGATGTAGTGGGAGGTGTCCCTGCCTATGGCAGGGGGGTTGAAACTTGATGATCTTTGAGGTCCCTTCCAACCCAAACTATTCTATGATTCTATGAACCCACTTTCCCACAGAGAGATTTAGTGAATATGTTGACATGGCAGCAGGTTGACACAGAGACTGCCCTGCCTACTTACCTCATTAGGTAGGTAATCAGCAGAACACACACAAAGCCAGAAAGAGAGGATTTTGACTCCCAGCCATCCCAAATTTCATGCCAATTACAAAGACAAGCAGACATCCTGAAGTCATCAGTATGTTATATATCTCATTGGAAAATATTAATCTTTTTCAGAGATTCATACTGACTGTAACAAAGTCAGAGAGATTACTTTCACTCTGCTCAATTATTTTGTTATCAACAACTCAGGATTCACTCAGAGCCTCAAATACAAGCCAAGATTTAATTGTCTGTGATAAAAAGACAGCCTCTGATTAATCTAAACAAGATTTTAATCTTCACAAGATTAAAAAATAGCAAGGAAGCCCTGAAAAAGTATTGATCAACATAAAGAGAAGATATTTTAGGAAACCAGGAGCTTATTGATGGGACTTTGTGAAAGAAGAATTTTTGGGGTGCTTCTAGGAGCCTCTCCAAAACATAAAAGATGCTGAACTGAGAACATAAAGATTCTTCATCTGTAAATATAATTGAGTGAATAACAGAGCAATGCCTCAGCACTGAAAGGAGGCAATATAATGAGGAAAACATATAAAAAATAAAGATATCAGAAAGAAAATGGAAGAAATCTGAAGCAACTACAATGGAAAGAAGGAGTCAAAGTTAAAAAGAAATTTTGAGGAGTGCAAGTAGATGTGAAGTTCTGCTGGTTTACAGAACTTAGCTGCTTGATGGAGGAGAGAGCAGAAGTGTGGGATAATCCTCAAGTCAGAGAACATATGCTTTGAGTTTAGTCCAACTGCAGAGTTCTGGCAAACAAGCTGCATTTATAGAAGCTGATACATCAACTTTAATTTTTTAGCAGCTGTGCTGCTCTTTAATATCTCCTAGCCTGCAGTGTGCACTTGTACCCCTTTCCCTTACCTCTAAAAGCAGATCCCTTAGAACAGCCCAGCCTTTCTAGCTGCAGCCAACTAACAGCTCCTGCCCACTGGAATTTTCTTTGAGATGTACTGCTATTTTCCACTTGTTCTGCCCATTTTCTTCTTAATCAAATACACATTGAAGTGTCTTCCTAAAAAGGCTGAGCCATACCAGCAGGAACCATGACTTTCTAGCTCAGCTGGCAAGCTCAGGAATCCTAAATCATCCCAGATCCAGAAAGCCTCCTCTCTTTTATGGCTGAAGCTTCTCCTTCCAGGCCCACCAGCTCTCCTAGCTCTGTTCAACTCCCTGCATTTCACTGTTTGCTCAGAGTATCAGAGCTGAATGGGGTCAAAACCAATAAAAGCCCACCACCAATGGCACTTCTTGCACCTGAGGATGTTACTCACACAACCCTGATGGATGCTCTGGAGCTCTCTCCCACAAAGCCAAGCCAAGGCAATTGACCCCTTCTCAAAGTAGAACAGTAGGGCAATACCTACCTCTCTCCCCCAGCCCCAATCAGCCCTTCACACCAATTAGGGTAATTGACACCAGGTTTTCAATATTCCTTCCCAATAACCACACAAAAAGCAAACAAACCTTTGGAAGTGGGAGCAGGCAACTGTGGAGCAGCAGCACAGTCCACTTGAAGCCAAAGGTGAGAAAAGGATGTTGCCACAACACTGTCAAAAAGGGATAAAGCATTTTATTTTTCTCCTATTGTTGGTTTCTCCCTAGGCAGCTGAAGGGCAGGAGGAGCTGCATGGATGTGAGGGGTGCAGAAACAGTGGGAACCTGTGTTTTAAAGCTGCTGGGGGCAGGAGAGGGGCATTTACCAGTGGGAGCAAATGCAGAGGGTGAGGATTTTGTGGATTGCTCCAATCCCAGCCCTTATTCCAGGGCCCCTGCAGGAGGTAAGAAAGAGCATCCTATGGGGGACAAGAGGGTACAATCCCTCTTGTAATCAGCAGAACACACACAGAANTGGTAGCAAGTGCAGAGGGTGAGGATTTTGTGGATTGCTCCAATCCCAGCCCTTATTCCAGGGCCTCTGCAGGGGGTAAGAAAGGGGACAATCCCTCTGGAGTGGGCTAAAAGAGCAACCTGGGTTTACTATGACCACCACACTCAAATGGGCTGCTTCCTGACCCTCAGGTGTCCATTTTACAGATGCTCTTTTAGTGCTAATTCTGATGACAGAGGTGTTCGCCAAGGCCAGCCTCTTGTACAAATGTCTGTATTCTCTAGATCACACAGGACAGAAGTGCTGTCCATCACTGCAAGTTGTTCCTGCAGAAAGCAATTACCTGCATACCTGGATTTTTTTGGGATATTTTTTACAACTGCTGAACCTACATAAAATGAAGGGTGCAGCAGCTCAGTGCCTCTGAACACTGGATCACACCCAAAACTCAGCCAGCCCCTCATTAGCTAAATGGCAGGTGTCACTCAGCAGTGTCCCACAGACACATCAACACACACAGTGCCTTTGAAGCATGGGGAATGGATTAATTTTCTATCTGAGGCACATCTTGTGAATGCACCACATTTCTGCCCACCTCCAGCACACATAGGAAGTCCATCTGTCAGAAAAGGTCAGAAATGGTCTTTGTGCAACTCCCAGAATTGCTTCTTTTCAATCTTGTTTGTTCAGGAAGGACTGCTACCGCCTGGTGCTGCCAGGAAAACCCAGCTCTCTGAAACATACAAGCTCTAATTATTTATTAAGACATTTTTTGGCTACTTTTGAGCTTTGTATTTTGTTTTCATTTATCAGACTGAGCACTGGTTGTCTGTGTACTATAATATGACCCTTGATTTCACTCTTCCACCAATTCTCTTCATATCTCTTAATTGTCTTGAAATAGCTGGATTTCTGCATGCCAATTAGTGTGAACTCAGGACACTGGAAATCCTACAATGATTAGGTTTCTGGAGGGCTGAATGAACCAGGATCTGTAAATGTTATACAGTGGACTGAGAACAGAACTTTAAACTCTGAACAACTATCATTAAAACCTGGGTCTGCCTTCCATGTTCCACCTCTGTCCTTCCCTTTGCAGTAAAAGAAGAATTTTTCTCTTTATTTGCCTACTTCCTAAGTTAGATGAATAAATCTTGAACATAAGTGCTGGAATTAGCAGAGAACTAAAGTGCAATTAACAGAAAGTACTTTCCTTGTTCATCTCAACATGTTCAACAACAGATGCCTGCCACTTCAGTAAGATAAATCAAAATGTAAAAACATCTGTTCCAGACAGAACATTTTTAAGACAGAAAGTACTCAAGGTGGAACTATCTTGACAGTGCCTGCTGTAGAAATACTCAGGCCACCTCATTTTGTTTGAAAAATTTATATAGAAAGCTTGTAGGACTTGTTTTTGTGTTTTTATGTTACAAAATAATAACTCGCCACCATCACTACTGTTATAATCAAAGAAATATAAAATACTTTTCTTAATTCTGGCAAATGAAGAAACCATTTGTAGTGCCCATTGGGGGAAATTTGGGATTTACTGCTTTTGTATCCAAAGTATCATGGAGCTTTAAGGAGAGTCCTGCAAAGCTGCCTGAACTCAGGCTTTGTGGAACTGCCCCACTTCTGCCTTGTAGTACTAGCCTCAAAATTGATCCCATGGGATTTTGGCCCACAGAGAGTAAAAAGGTGGCTGACATTTTGATGAGACAATTTCTAGTTCTTGTAGAGTGAAATATTAACTTAGACTGAAGAGAGGAAAGGCAAAGATAATTGTCAAAGCAAATCAAGATGAACATTTTCTGTAAAATACACAGACAGATCACATAAAGAGAACTGCAAACCCAAAGCTCTCACAGTTTCCAAGGCAAATTCCAGCAGGCTTCTGGAGAAAACAGAAAATAGCCCATGGTGTTCCCATAGCAAAAGTGAAAGTTGGTAGAGTTTTGCTCCAAACATTTAACATCACCAGGATTCATTTTCTCTGTGCTGTGAGACTGAAGATGCAGGTGGTAAGAATAAATGCACCACAGCAGGGAAAATAGCCCATTCCAAAAGTAAGATATTTCAAAATTCAGCCCTTATTTCACTCTTACCTAAAAATAAAGTGTAAAGAAAATCTGGATAACTTCTAAATTCAAGGGTTGATGCTAGGCTAACAATATTGTTTGCCTTGTTCTTCAGATTTCCAGTTCCAACCAGCACTTCCATATGCCCCAAGCATCACCCTTTCTTTCAGAGCTTAACAAGAACAGAGCTGGATCACATCCATTTGTTTTCCAGGAGATTAGATCTCTAAACTCTAGGATCTCACCTTGTAGAATTACTGATCTGATCTAAAAAATAAACCCAAAGTTAACACCCACCTCTGCAAAGCATTGACCTTCTCAGTCAAAGAGTATTTAACAATGTATGAGGATAATTTTATAACCAGATAGATGAAATAAATTATATAAAATATTTTAAGGTCATCCTAGGAAAAGGATAGCAAACATGACTGGAAAGCACAGACCTGTTCATTGAGAAAGTATCAAATTATTTTTTTAATCTTCTCATGAATGTTTTGGGAAGAGCTGTCTGCAGAGTTAGTCAGGATGATCTGTCACTGCAAGATGAACGTATTTTTTTGTTGCTACTGAACAGCAGACGAGTCAGTCTGCCAGATCAAACTTTTTAGGACAACTGATCTCTCAGCACCTGTCTGATTCAAAGTTAATGATTTTTGACAGCTGAAAACCAGTCATTTCCATGCAACTATCTGGGAAGGGAAAAAAAAATATTTGTTATTTGGGCAAAAAATTAGTCACATGAAGATTTTTAATTTTTTTACTTGACTATGGAGAAGAGTTTTAATTTTTTTCCTTGACTATCTACATCAAGAGTGGGTAGAAGTAGAGACAGTAATTCAAATATATATGATTTAATGTTTCTAAGGTTTAAAATTATAACAACATCCATGGGTTTACGAAGTGTGGCCAGTGTGTGTGTGATTCAAGATACCTTTCAGATGATAGAAACAGCTACACAAGGGCCAGGTCCTGAGGAAACAAATGAGTTACAGAATTGAGAATTTGCCAGTTCTTTGGGGTTTAAGCCCTAGGTGAAATAGGAACATAAGTATGTGAGAGGATAAAGTTTTCTGGTGGAATAAATGAAATCACTTTATTGATCATGGAAGAGTTTGTGATGTACAAAATGATCCTGTTGGCTCTGAGTGTCCTTTTTGCCAAGAGCTTTGGCAAAGAAAGTGAGGACTCAGTGATAAGAAGGGACTCTTATCTCCAGAGGTGGTCCTTGGGTCAGAGTTGAGGAATTTTGGCTGGAGAGCAGAGTGAGTTTGTGCTGCCACTTGCTGCCCACACTATGTTTGTCCATTCCTTCCATGAGCACCTAATGCTCCAGAACCTAATTAGGACCATGAGTCCAGCTATATACAGGATGGACCAAATATTTCACCCATGACAGCAACATCCCAAACTACATTTCTAAGAAATAAAACATTTTTGAGCCTCAGGACAAGAATTAGGTTGGAAATAAACCTTCAGACATGAATTTTTAATTTAGATGTTAGGAAAAAAACATTTCCTTGTGGGGAGATTTTCTGAAACTACGAACTGTCAGATTTCTTGCACTTTTTCCCCAGTCCTGGAGGAGGAGTGCCAGCTTAGATGCACAAAGGCAATTAATTCAATTGCCAAAACTCACACACACCTGTAAGGAGCTTACACCTAGAGATCAATTAAAAGTTTCTCACTGCCAAAGTTATTTGAGGAGTACAAAGGAAATACAGTCACTGAACAAATGTAAACCCCTTTTAATCCAGAAAGACAAGCAAGGCTGAGTTCTTCATCTTCATCAGTGTGACCATCTCGATCCCAAGAGATGGAGGAGTCAAAAATCAAACCAATGGAGGGGACCCCTGTGTTCTCCTTCAACACTGACTATGACCATGGACTGACAAGACTGTGGGGATGTCACCCAGAAATTGTCACTTTATTAGCAGCAAAGGAGCACAAGGAATGAACTGCACAGCCCTCAAGCCCTGGGAAAAAAAGGTTCATGATGACTACAAAACAATCTTTTAGCTTTTCACAACTGAAATGAGACAAAATATAAAAAACTGGATAAATCTTTATGTCTTTCCAGTAGAAAATACAAACTGGAATCTTCGTGATTTTATAAGTACTTGGCAATATTGCTCCTCTCTTTTTCCCCTTCACTGAGCAGAAACTAACATACCATTGTGTCAAATAAGGTCAGGCTTATCTGAACAGTCTCTGAACTACTAATTCTTCTCTCTCACAAATGTGAAATCCAAACCTGTTGAAACTGGCCTCTCTCTACACAAAACAGGATGTGCAATGAGGGCTGATAGCTCTGAAAGCAATGAGAAAACTCAAAAAGAAGTTTGCTCTTGTAATGGGACTAATGGTCTAAAAATCATGACAGATTCTTAATATATCAAATATTCAGGGAATATTGCAAGATAGGAGCAATAAAAACATAGGAAATTTACATTGTGTGTCATGTGTTGTACTTATATTCAAAATACATGTACATTCATATATGCAGATATAGCCTGCTCCTGTGTGCATCAGGAATTAGTTATATCCACCTGAACATGGGTCGAGCTAAGGGGTTTTTAGCTTAATGCCCACAAAACCAGCAAACACAAATAGCCAATATGACATTTAAAATGGGATTAACAGCATTTTTAACTATTTAGATGTGCTATTCTGTGCTTCAGACAATTCATCAGTTAACTTTTGTAGATCATTGTGGCAGTTACTGATTAAATTGTGTAAATACATTTAATAATTCTCCTCTTGTTGGTGTCCAAGTTACACAGACTGTTTACACTCCCACAGTACTAACTTTCCTTCAGAGGGACAATACATGGAGCTCTTCAAGGTTATGCCTTGTTGTCTTATTCAAAATGAGACATCAAGAACAAGCAAAGACACTATTGTTTTGTACATGGAACATGAAATGATGATTAATCTTTTCCCCATGTACTCTTGTCAAATGCTTACTTCACCTCTCACTTTATTCACTTCTCAAAAACCATCTGGTGTACAGTCTTGGTTGTTGTTTTTTTTTTTAAATATGTTGCCTAATTTTTGTTAGTCATAAAGAAAAGCTGAAACCAATGATGATGTGACTGTACCAGGTGCCTGATATTACATCATTCTAGACATTATCTTGCAAAACAGCCAAATGCTTATTGCAGCAGAAGGCTTTTTCTTTTTTTCCCCCCAGAGTAGGACTGGATATTCTTACACACACACAAACAGGAACAAACACAGTTCGAGGTAGGGAGGAATAAATGGCTAAAATTATGTTAAAAAAAAAACAAACATAATCCCAGTTATTACAAAAGAGACTAACTTGAAGCTCTTAAGCTCACCAAGTCAAAGATGAGAAGCATTGACTTTCAGGAAGAGCAACACTTTGCTTTGATATATGGTCTTGTCCCACAGTTGAAATTTTATTCATTTCACAGATGTTGAGTTAAATCATTACAAATAAACAAGCCCATTTCCTTATCTAGAGATTATTCTATCAAATAAAAAAAAGTGCTTTTCTTCTTCTGAGGTGAAATATCCTCTAGATAACAGTGTTTACTTGAATTATTTTACCACATAATTATGTTAGTTTGCATTTGCAGTTTAGCCAAGGCAAAGCAAGATCCAAAATCATTCTGTTGCCAATGGCCTGGGCTGTTGGACAGGCAAAGGACATTTCATCTAACCAGGACACTCCATCATGATTATCTCAGACATCCCTTATGGTGCAATGGATCATGTCTGTCTTTCCTGTTGGGCTACACAAGTGGTTGTTGTTTTTTTTCACCTCATTTTTGCCTGAAACTCAGGCTGTGTCTGATCCATTTTAAACTGGGCTGCTGGGATGAGGAAAAGCAGCCCTTCTCTGAAAAAAAAGATTTAAAATGATCACTAGGAATCCTATCTTTTTTGAGACCTCCACTTTGTCACTAAATAGAATTTGAGATGTACAGAATTTGAGACAGCTTTTCTGTTCTTTCCTTCTTCACACAAACAATCAACCAAGTGATTAAATGATGCCCAAACCCAAACATTTTGGTGAACCTGTAGTTTTTTATATCAAACTGCCCCAGTATGCACAGAGTACTTTTACAGCATTATTTTCATTTACTCACTTGAAATTAAATGTCTCGTTGGTTCTAAAACCTTAATTAAACTCTTAGCATTGCTAAACACTTCTACTGAAGGCAACTTTCAAAGGACTGTACAGTGAGAGTATAATGTTTCACTGTGAAATTCATGACTGTGGAGCCACAGCAGACTCTCTGACATTGTAAGTCTGACCCTAAATGGCAATCCAGGACAGATTAAAATAAGCCCTATATTTTTGTTACCTTCTTTCCCTCTTTTTCTTATTTTTTATCTTCATAATGATCCACGCCATGTAAAAAGCCAGACTATTTCTCTTTCTCACTAATGTTACTGGATTTGTACTATAGACAATTAGAGAGATACACTGATTTCTGGACTTTCTATACACTGGCTAAAATAAGAAAGTAGCCTAAACTCTGTGAAGCTAACTCCTAAACAAATAATAAATGAATACAATTGAAAATACATGTGACGAAGACCCATTATAAATATTACAGATATACAGCAAAAATTTGTGATCAAAGTTTTCTAAGCCTCTAATGCATGAAAGCTCAACTTTGTTGTTGAAGAACTTACAGCTCTTCTATTGTTCTCCAGCACAGCACAGGTCAAAGAAGTAGCATAACAAATCAATTCATGTCCTACCTGCCTCCTTCACTAATTAGAGACTCCTTCTCTCTCTCTCTTTCTCTCTCTCTCTGCTCTTGATATTTGAAACTTCTCAGAAGGTGAAGATTAAAGTAGGAGCTCTCTAACTTTTCCAGAGGGTTTCCTTTTCAAGCCTTACCTTGCCTGACAAGTACAGATTCAGTTGAGGTGAAAGAGCATTAGAAAATTTTTTAATCTCTGCTGCTTTTACTTATTGTTATTCACCCCTGTAAACACAATCTGTACAGACTCTCTTACTGAGCAATCACCTCATTATCTTTCCTACAATGGCCTCAAGCTCTGTAACCAAAATAGAGGGTTTGGATGTTCATCCAGTGGCCAAGTGAGGAAGCTCAGCTGCTCAGTGAACATTGCAGAAGAGATGGAAACAAGAGTTATCCTTGGAAGGCTATGAACATTTCATTTGTGCAGCTCTCTGCCTGTGCCCCTGATGTAGTGGCTTCATTCCCTAGTCTGTGTTGGATACAATGGCACACAGAAACAAAACCTGCTTCAGTATTACACTGACATTTTAAGGAGCAAAATGCATCACCCTTTTACTCCTCCCCTTCCTCTTTTTGCCCCTCATGTTCTATACTATTAACTATTGTGCTCCTCTTTATAAGAAAACAACAGCATCATTCCCTGAAAAGGTTCCACAATAAAAGAAGATACATGAAAACAAAATATAATCAGTAAAATTTAAAGTTGCCACACGTGAGATGTCATCACATGGACTAGACTGCTCATCTCTTTCCAGGCTAGAATGTGAAAGCACAGGCACACCCATTTCCCTTCCACACATCTCTCATGCCAAGAGAATCATCAGTCAGTACCAGCTGATTTCATAAGCCCCATGAAAAGGTTACTTGTCTCTTCTTAAAATTTTCTTTAACGTATATTGCCAACATGAGAACATAGGGATCTAATCCAATCTAATTATCAAATGTGCAGGGTTTTGTTTCCATTACACAGCCTTTCTGGGTGTAATATAAGAACTTTTTCTTTGTTGATACAGCCTCTTGGACAAGCACAGGATTTGCATGTGTGTATGTTTGTATATCTGCACATGAGTAAGGGCTTCTCTGCACATGAAAACTGCTCTGGGAGATGCAGAGCATGATTACACAGAAATAATTGCCTGTATATACACACCTAAAGACAATAAATTAGGAGCCCTTTTGCAGGAATTCTGGATTTGGAAGGGTTAATCCAGGGCTTCACTATTCTTTGTAAGAACACTTGGTAACCCTAAGCCACAGAGGTTCTGTGCACTTGTAGCATTCACTGAAGCCAGTGGGAGTCATGGCTTCACCCAGGAGAAAGCCATATATACATATAAACTGAGTTCAAATATATTGTTTACATACTGCAAAGCTAATAATTCACAGAATCCCTGGCATCATACATCAGGATTTTCCTTCAGACACAACCACTTTTCCAGAGCTAGCTTTTCACGTCTTGGTAGCAGTTGACCCTAGAACCATTTTCAGACATAAGTCAGTGTTTTCTTAACCTGCCAGTGCCCTACTGTAAGCACGTTCATCATGCAGCTGTGCTCTTAGGCAAAGCCCCTAGGGAAGGAACCGCAATTACCAAAGAGTTTGACTAGTGGGATTTGAGCGATGTTAGTGCAGTGCACCCTGCCGGACTGCTCTGAGTGCTGGGGAAAGCACTCCCCAGCCTAAAAACGTGCCCAGAACATCCCAGCCTAGAGCAGAGCTCAACCTTTCACTGCTCTAACGTGCTCAGAATTGCAGTCGGTTTATAATGAAGCAAAGTAGATACAAGCAAGAATGTAAATAGCAAGAAGAGCACAGCAGTGCTAGGATTTCTTCTCATTACTTGCTTTTTTTTTTTCCCCTCTGTTGAGATGATTTCATCTTTTTTGGCTGTGGATTTATTCATTCCTTCCTAATTTCAAATGGTCGTAGAAGTTCAAAATTAAAAAATCACGTTAGATCAAGTTAATTCCCCTAAAATTTTTCTCAGCCTCTGGTATCTTTGCAGATACCAATTACAGTATTAGCTGATTCTAAATTTTAATTAGTTTTATTTTAGTTTTTATTTTAACCACTAGGTCAGGCTTGATGAGACTCTAGTGCAAGATGTCCCTGCTCACTACAGGGAGCTTGGACTAAATGACCTTTGAAGGTCCCTTCCAACTCAACTCATTCTATAATGGTCCAAATTTATTTTGAATATCTATTTATATTTAAATATCCTATCTAGCTGTAGCAGCAGTTTTGAGAACCCAGTGGAGAATTCATACATTAAACCAGAGTTATGGAACATCTAGTAAGGGCTTCTATTACCCAATATTTAGGATGAATGATGTAATTCCATCATAAGTTCATTTTTAAAATGGGCATCTAGTGGAGACACGATTCTGAAAAGAGCAAATCTGTTTAGTTACCTTTTTCTATGAGCAACTTTGAGACAGAAAGGTGACCTTTAATTCTAACTTCTCCTCAGTCTTTCTTCGACAACACTAAAGGTACAAAATGTTTTAATCAGGAACAAGTAACTTGAGCAAGATAATAGTATAATTATAAAATATTCTAATTTTCCAAAAGCAGATGGAAAAGAGCTTATGTTGAAAGATATTTTTCAGGAAATGTTAGAAACATCTTTTCTATGGATTGTACACTGAAGGAAGCAAAAAGTGATGTAATGAGACAGGACAGAAATCCAATTATTCTAATATTCTGTTTCTGTCAGAAACCAATTTTAGACATTCCAGTCTAAAAGCAAAAACCAATCCTGATCCATACACAGACTCAATGGAACAAGTTAAAAACCAGAGCAGGTGCTGGGAAATTGTATCTGCCCCTTTTTTTTGTTTGTTTGTTATCCAAAAATGCAAATTGTTTTTTACCAGAAACCTTCCAGCTACATTTTAGCTTGAGAAAATTTAGCATCTATTCATGCTGGTGCTGAGAGAGAAAGCCATAAATGTCAGCACACAGCAATCTGGATTTTATAATCACATGTCTCTCAACATGCTTCTACATAAAGCATAGGTCTAAGTAATTAGAGAACAATTTTTCAAAATCTTGTAATTAAATAAAATTTGGGCAGGAAAAATAGAGAAGGAAACTTCTGAATCATTCTTACAATACTTTTATATTTCTATGTATGTATATACTGCCACAATCTTTAAGGTCCCTTCCAACCCAAACTATTCTATAATTCTATGTGCACAACAAAACTTTAAGAAATCAACACATTTTCACAGAAATACATGATTCTTTAAAAGTATGTCTGTGATGTCAATGGTATAAATAGTCAGAGCTACTATGTCTACAAGCCTAACCTGCAGAATTTGTATTTCCACAGTCATGAGCAGAATCCTTTCCTAGATGGACAACCTCCCAAACTCAAAACAGCAGACTTTTCTCAATTCCTAGGTCTAGCCAATATTGTTAAAGGTACATTTTTCTCCTTAAAACTTTGTTGTTACTGTAGGATGGTACAATTCACTGAGGAGTGGAGCAAATGAGCCAGTTACTTACACTAAGAGTCTGACCTAAGGATCCATCAAAGCCAGCCCCATAGCTCTGCTGATGTCCATGGCCCAAGACTGTTCCTGTATGATGTGTCCTTGTGGGAGGTAGCTGTGCTCCTGAGCCACAGCCTCAGCCTCAACTACATCCTTAAAGTTCTGCACAGATTTTAACTGGTCTCACAACTCCCCTTGACAGGCACACATAGTCCTGAACACTTGGATCCTTCCACAAACACATTCCACTGCTGACCTTCAGTACCTGCAAGCCATTGCAATCACAGGTGGGCTTCCAACAAACCACAAGTTAGACCCACAGCATCCACTGCAAGTTCTGCTCTGGGCCTCATTTAAAAGCTTTTTATTACGCAGATGAGTAAAAGAGCAGAGGATGAAATCAGTGAACTCACCTTCTACAGTACATTTCCAAAAGTCTTTGTCCCACCTCATCCCTTCACTGTACATTCACTGGTCATTCTTCTCTTTTGTTTTAATGCATTTTTAATACCTAGTGGAGAGGTCTGAAGTATTCACATAGGCATCTATCTAAATAAGTGAAAGGAAACCAGGTCTACAAGAGGTGAAAGCCAGGCATTAAGTGGTATTTCTATAATCTAGAATTATCTTGAAATTATTACATTTTATACTTCGACATTTGGCATCTGGAGGCCTTTTCAAAGAGATGCAAAGCTTTCTGCCCTACAGAATCCCCATGTATCTCAAAAGAAGGAAGTGTTTTCATCTCCCATAAATAACACTGAGGGGGGTTTTTTTTGCAGCTATGTCAAACATACATTTTCTGGTTTGGCTGCTTTATTTTACTCCCAGAGCTGGACAGTCCTGGTTATCCACAGTATCTCACATCCGTTTGGGAATTGCTTGCACAAGATTCCCTTGCTGACAGTTTCCATTAGCACACATTCATTTACACATCTTTTTTTTTTATTTGCATTTGTGAAATTCCTTTCTTCAAGTGGATGTGAAAGATTATTCCTCTAATAGGCCCTTCCCCACAGGTAGATGGGTCTCATTTGAGGAAGCCATCGCTCACCATCACCAACTAGATCAAAGGATGTGCAGCAGAGAGACTATCTCTGAATCTGCAAAGGGTCACTTGTCCTCTAAGCCCTTGCTGGCCTTCAGTGATGGTCCAATTCCATCCTACTTGTTTCAACTTTAGTGAGTGGTTATTTCAGCAATGTTGCTTCAGGTTAGATTACATAATAATCAATTACTTCATAAAATAACGCAAAATTTATTTGATCAGTATGTCTTCCTCTTTCTTCTGAGTGCTGAACCACACAAAAAGCCTTTTTCCCCATCCTTTATTTTAAAACTCACCTGAAACTTTCGTCTTGAAGGACTGCTATGTTCTTTACAGATTTTCTCATTTTTTAATTTCCACCAGACATCCAAAAAGCTTTCTCACATTTGACTTGCAGCACAGCAGACTCAACAGGTTCCATCTATGTTTATAGCAGCAAACACCTGTTCATATACCTCTAAAAACCATCTACAGCTAAAGGGGTATTTTTAAAAAACATATTATTGTATCAGAGCTGCACTGTGAATAAGATCTGAACCCCTGTGTGTAGTTTTGCCTGAGTGAAAGACAACAGTTTCACTCTCTTTCTGCAAAATTTCTATTAATATGTAGTGAAAATAATTCATTTTTGAAAGGTGGAAAAGGGACAAGGAAAAAAAAAACCCATTTATCCCAATTTTGATCCATTTGGGTGCTGTCTGTGCCCTATAGAACTAGTGGGGTGATGTCCCATCCCTGGAAAAAGGAGTTCAGGGCTGGTGGGAGGTGTCCCAGGGCTTTAAGGTCCCTTCAACCCAAATAATTCTGTGACAAATTATATCAGGAGCTTCTCCCTTATAGGACAGGCTGAAAGATTTGGGGTTTTTCATCCTGGAGAAGAAAAGGCTCAGGGAGGACCTCCTGGTGGCTTCTCAGTACCTTAAAGGGGTTCCAGAAAGGCTGGGGGAGGATTTTTTAATAGGATCCAGGATGGCAGGACTAGGAATAATGGATTAAAATTGGAAAAGGGAGGATTTAGGGTGGAGAGAAGAAAGAAATTCTTAATTTTGAGGGTGGTGAGACCCTGGAAGAGGTTGTGGGGTGTTTGAGGCATTGAGGGTTGGAACTAGATGATATTGAAGATCCCTTCCAACCCAAACCATTCTATGATTCTATTAGTTCAGTGATAAGGGTAAAGAATACACTAAATTTCATTTCTAAACCCTTCCTTCATTAACAAAGTTGAAATTCTTACCTGTATTAGAAGGTCACAACACTTAGAAAGCCACAAAAATCTTTAACTGCACCAATACTTACCACTCCCTTTCTGTTCCAAATTATCAGAGAGCTGATCCACTTATCAAATGCAAGGTCCTGCCCCTGGGATGCAGAGTTTTAGACCTGATTACTGGACAGGTTGTGTTTAGATGCAAAAGTCCTTGCTTAGAATATTTTAAGAAGTCCTCTTAAGATGTCAGGACAAATTAGATACTGTTGCACTCATTATTGACTGCTATCTAACTCTAGAAAAAGTGGATCAAATACTAAGCACTGGGAGTAGACAATTTAATTGCCCAAAGTGTCTGTAGTTTTCTTCTTTCTCTTAATGCAGTTGAGCCTGAGCTGGGAATTCAGCTGCAAGCATTTCAACATTGATGATTCACTGTTTGAAGGACCTCCAGGGAAGTCCTTCAGTACCTCCAGACAAAGTTCTCACCTCTGGCTTTTCTTGGCTTGCAGGTTTATTACCCACTAGAGAGTTTAGATGTAAAACACATCCAAACACAACTGAAATTCCAGGCTCACAATCGTGTGGATGGTCCCTGGAGCTTCTAATTATAATTAAATATTCATATCAGCTAAATGAGATGCTAAATTACAGTCTTGATCACACACTTTGCCTCTGCACAAAGCCACAGGTGATGTTGATCCTCATCTGGAAGAAAGGGAGGGGGCACAGGATGATCCAGATGTTGCTCATTTGAGTCAAGAAGGAAACCACTTTAAGTGGAAAATTATGAGAATACAATAATGTGAGCAAAATAACATTCCCCACCCTGTCATTTATAAAAAAAATAAGTTCATTTCATCAAACTAAAGGACAATCACATATAATAATGGGAAATATTGCCTAAAAGTGAGCTTTTTTTTCAGTTAACACGCATTTATACACTTTGTTTCCTCCTTGAATGTTTGGCCAAAGCAAATCCTCCTCAAGTTAATTTCTCTCAGGAGCAATAGGGTCAATGCAGCATTACACATTCATGCTCTGCATTTCAGTAAAAAAAAAAGTTGTTACCATAGTAAGAAGTATTGTTGCAAAGACAACACACACAACGTCAGATTAAAGAAAGAAATCTCAAAAAAAATTTCCAATCAACAATAACATAAGAGATTTTCTCCTAAATACATAAAGCTGTGAGGGTCACCCTGTGATGAAACAGACTGGCTCATTTCATCTTTCAAAATGTGAATTCCTAAATTTCTGTGTTTTTTCAGAAGTTGCATCAGTTATTTTTAACATCTTGTATATCCTGCTGCTGTCTGAGACTACTCAAGGATTAGAGAAAGACACTGTTCTGTTTATGAACTGCAAAAAAGGCAGCTCAGATCTTGCAATCTGGGCTAATTTCAAGAAAAGAGGGGAATATGGCAGATTGAAGGGTGAGTTGGGGTAGCACAGATGGAAAGACAAGGCAGATACTGATATAATTTGGTATATTGCCTAGTCAATCAGCACTGTTCAGAAAATACAGGTAGTTTTAAGAAAAGTTTCAAATAATACTGATATGTAGGAAGAAGGGAACATGATGTTGGAGAGGGTGAAAGCTGTAGGTGAGTGGCAAACGGACATAAGAGAACAATTACAGCCCACAAGTTATCAAAATAATGTTTACATTCTTAATTAACCATCAGAAGACCTTTGACTTTATACTGTAAACATTATTTCAACGGATTACAGAGAGAAAGAGGGTATTTATTAACTTGACTGAATTGTTTAAAATGCTTCCACTGGAAATCAAATGGCATTAGGTAGAATTCCAGCTCAGCAGGTTGTCAGCCTCCCCAGATACAGATGCCTTTGTCACTGAAATGAGATGGAGAAACAAACCATGTCTTTAGGTTTCAAACACAGAGCTGTAGGGGTTATAGAGCACCTCCATCCCTGTTTCTCTACATTCAGAGCATCTTTTCCAATTTCTCATCACTGTTTCTTTTTTCTCCCACTTTTTCCTTTATCCTTCCCTTCCTAAGTTCTTTTTTTTCCCCTTCTATTTATTGCCCTGTCATTCTTTCCCTCTTCACCTTTTGCAACATGGCAAGGCAGACTTCTCCATTGCTTTAGCTCTAGTCAAGAGGAGCACAGAGAGCACAGTTGGTCATTTTTATCTTCTAACCTTCTGTCCAGTCTTACTACAGCACAACCAGTTGCTTGCTAAATCCTTCCAGCCCATCATGCTGAGTTTATCTGCCTGGTGGACCACGTGTGTTGTTGCCATGCTGGAGCTCTCTGGTGGTATCTCCCAAAAGCAGAGTTGGGAAATTCAAAACACTGTTCCCTGAGCATGTTAATATTGTCATTTTCCAGATTTTAAAAAAAAATTTAAAGGCAAAATTTCAAGTCATTGCTACAAACCATGGAAACACCACTATTATTCAAAAAGCCATTTCTACATGTATAGGGGCAAATATCCACATCTACCTACACATAGCCCTGTGAGCATGGGAAAAACTATTTTATTTCTCACCCCTAACCCCAGGTGGAGAAATGGCTGAGCATTTTAGAGTAAACTTTAAAAAATATTTGCCCAGGGCAGACAGTGTGGAAAATTTTGGCCCAAATGGTTTAAGTTTGGCAAAGTTATAAGCAATAGAAAACAGGATCTTATAATAGAAAGTGCTAGGCAGCCTTATGGCAGACATCACTCCTTGTAAGACTTCATTTTCTTTAATAGGATCTGCATGGCAGGGCTGTAATACCCTGGGGCTTCCTGCCTTTCATTTCCTTTGAATATAATCTTGGTCTTAAGCCTTCCTTCCTAAATAACCTCTGTCTTTAATTATTTTTTTAAGCAAATTACAACTTAACAAGCACACATTCTGGTAAGACAGAGCCTTTAATTATCAGAATGACAGTGCTTCTCAGAATCTGAATTTCACAGCAATTCAGTGACTAATTCAACAGATCAATCAATAATTACACACCATCACTGACAAAAGATTAATTAAATAGGATATTATAATAAGTTGTAGTGTATACTTACACCTTGCATTATTCAGTCACCTAGATGGGGCTCTGGGAGGAGTATTCAGGGGGGTCACAAGTGTTTGCACAATAAGTATTTTGAAGTTTTATTACATTATTTTGGGTTAAACTGAAGGAGTTTCTCAATCCTTATTCAACCAAGACTGCCACAAGCACACATAACAAACATCAGGATTTGTCTCACTACTCTTGGACACAACAGATATAAAAATATTTATCTAGAAGTAATTTTATCAATTATCTTGCTGGGAATAACTTCTAGATCCCCCAAAATGATGGTCTCATTTTGAAAGGTTGGCTTCACAGATTCTCTAGACTCACACTACTGGTTTGGTGTTTCATTCTGTGACAAGGTGTAAAATACACACAGTCTTTTAAAGTTTGCTGCACAGTCCTTAACTTCAAAATCTTTCAGAGCTGTACATTTTGAGCTAGAATATAGCATTTTGAATGCCTTGTCAGTTGCTTTGGTGCTCATTGTAGCCTTAGTGCTCTGAAATTTTAGTGTTTATGCTGCTTAAAAAAATGTGCCCAGCTCTGATCCTAAATCCTCACCATGCATTTCCAACAGGTATCACATAAATCATACCTGAGGAGATGAGACTTGAACAATGAACCAAATAAAAGAGGGTATTAACAAAATTATTTGGTATATAGGAAAGAAACTCACTCTGGCTAGTTCTGTGATATCTTACTCTCCATGATCTACACTGCATCCCATTTTTCTCTTCACTACTGCACACATATAAATACATATTGTATTTAATTTAAGAGAAAAAGAGCTATTTTAGTGGCATAATTCCTTTACAGAGGCCATCAAGAAGATTTCCATGTGTTGTTCTGCATGAATATTTCCTGGGTTGGCTGCAAGCTGCCTTTTGAAACCTTCCTAAAACACTTCTTAGAAGCTTTCAGTAGTTATCAACCTCAGACCAATGTCACCAATTGAACTAAAACTACCAAATTTCCTCAAGTTAACCATACATCTACTTTACAATGTATTTTTTAAATTTATTCTTCATGCTATTAAGGGCTTGTGTATGTAAAAATAATATAGTTTCCTTTTAGTGACCAACAAAATTATCCTTAGAAAAACAATTGCCAGAAATTTCAAGAACTTACTCAGTGAAAACTAGTCTAAAAATCTTAAATCTTACCTTTAATTAATCATTAGAAACTAAATCTTAAATCTTGCCTTTAATTAATCACCAAAACTATACAACCAAACCTTTAATCCTCAGTTTAAATATGAATGAAAATTCCTGAAATACCTGAATCATCTTATTCAAGAAAAGACCTGACTCAAAGAAAATTGATCCACCTTGAAAGCAAAGTAGAAGAGAAGGCTATAACACATCTTCATGTGTGTTATGCCAGTCTAAGTAAAAAGATTACTAACATCACCCTAGATTCAACTTTCCACAGCAATTAGCTAAAGTATTTCAATTTATCTTTCCCTGACAGTTTATGATTTTAAGGAAATTTGAGATGTTTGGGTACTTGGGGTTTTTTTTTGCTTTAATGGACATTTTAGCACCATCTGCTGGTGTTAAAACTTGCTCTGGAAACCAAACACCAGCTACCTGCTTCATCTTCCTTAAGGCCTGTTTCTGGCTCTTATTAGGAAAGGTTAATTGCTTGCTTTTCTACTACAGATCCCAGGATTGGAGAAGTAATTTATCTGGAGGAACCATGTACCCAGATGGAGTGAACCTTCTGGAGTCCATATATCAGTAGCAATATGCTATTAAAGAAATAGGTCCTTCACAGCTACCTCTGAGATTAGATGTGAATGCTTTTTACAGTGTAAAAACAACCAAGAAATTCCTCATTCCTTAAGAGTAATGTATTCCCCCCTCCCCAATGCCAAGTGCATTAACAGATAGTGGCATTTAGACTGAAGAATTCTGCAGGGATATTGCAGATGGAATGTCTGGTGTGCACAGTCTAAAACTGACCTGCTAAAATTACTCCTAACTGTATCCAGTTCTATCACTATATGACAAACCTTTCAGTGGCTTTTTTATTTCCTTAGGTTGCTTCTGGCTCAGCACCAGTTCTTTCCTATTTCAGAATGTCTTGGGGCACAGACAGTCTGAAAACATGTTAGGAAATGATCCCACTAGGTCTCAGCTGCTTTTTTCTGGGTTACATGAAACATCTCCCACCTTCAGTACAGCTTTCATCTCTGCCTTGGTTAAGCCAAGCTCACAGAACTCTCTCCAAGACTTGCCAAGTGCCTGGATTTGACTGACAGCATCACAAGAGCCCCAAAAAACCTGTCACAGATTTTGTGGGCTCCACAGAGGGAAGGGTGAGCATCAATCCCTTTGAGTTGTGGCTGTTCTTTGTGGAGCAATGACTCCTATGACCTGAAAAACCAAGAATGGACCCAGGGATCAGTTTTTCCATCTTCCTTTTCAATCCTCAACATTAATCTTCGTGGCCCTTACTTTTATCTTGGGTGCACCTTGCTGATCTCCCACCCACTATCACAACAGCCCTGTCTGTGTCTCTTCTACAGTCCCAAGTCTCCCTTCTTAGTCAACCCTGCTTTTTGTTAGGAACTTCTCCATGCAGAACAGCCATGATTTAAAGCTGGAATTCAACTGGACCTTTACAGGACACAGAGAAACAACCCATATCTCCAAAAAGCACACTGCTGGAAAAAGTTGATGTAAAAGCAGCAGAAATATCACTTTAACACCACCATGTTACAGGCTGACAACAGGGCTAGGAAATTAGCTCCTGGTAGTGCAGAAAAGCTACCTGCACACCTTCTACTACAGACAACAGCAGGCTGCAGTATAACAGCATCCTCCCATGGTAAACTTAGGCAGCAGTTGCCCCAAGGAAGCTAAATAGCCATGAGACAATTAGTTATCTTTTCCTTTCCAGTTGTACAGGTAAGGTTAAGCAAAGCCCAAGCTCTGCCTGCCTGTAATTTCTCTATCCTGGAGAGTGGTGACTGCAGACTTTTCAGATAGATGTTCTTGGTTAATTTTCAAAGTCATGCTCCCAAGGGTCAAGTCAAAAACTAAATAGTGTTATTTGTTAGAAAGATTTGTGTGTACACCTCCCACATTCACTTCTTTGAAATAGACCCCTTAATGTCTGGGGGAGATACAAAGCCTAAAGCTCTTCTAAGGTTTCAGAAGGAGGAAGAAAGGCCATGCCCTTTAATAAAGATTATTCTGCAGAAATTGGACTATTTACCACTGCAGAATCTTTTTACAAAGTTGGCTTGAGTGAAGGTGCAATGTAGTGATCTAAAATAATTCCTTAGGAGCTATGAAGAATCAAGGAAGACCTTGAATGCATTATATGCACTGATGGAAAAATCATGATCAGGAGATTCAAGCCAGAGATGCTTCCACTCACAATATCCAGCCTGTCTGAACTGCAAAATAGAGGCATATTTAGTATAATTAGACCAATTATGTCTGCCAAAATCCGTGAGTGTCAATTCAAATTCATTTCTGAATTGCTTCTTTCCACACAACCATAATTCATGTCTCATTTCCATCAATACCAGTAAGACTCAGAAAAAGGTTTATCAAGAAGAAATTATTTGTGAAGGGAGGGGTGAGAAAGCTTTTTGCTGTTTCAGCAAAACAGAAAGTATGGAAGCACATTCATTTGGGCAAATTTCCCATTAAAACAAAGTCAAAACCTTTTGAAACTACCCAAATGTCCTTTCCAAAATATTTTGAACAAATTAGTTCCTTTGAATTACAATCTACTTCTGCTTTTCAGATTTAAATGGATGTCCATTCAAATAGAAGGTCAAAGTTGAAATGAAAACTTTCCAAATTTAATAAAATTAATTGCCCTGATCTCATAAGATAGCATCAGTGAGAGGAAGCCACCCTGAGCTGTGGGAAATCAGTTACACTGAGACTCAGACAGTGAGGACCTCCTAAGCTCCATTCCAGTGGAGATGGCATGAAAAGTCTCAAAGAAAATTAAGTGAGACCAATAATAACTGCATTAAGACTGCTAAGTGCATTCAGAAAACCAAGAAAGAACAGAAAACTTACTCAGAAAATTAAGTAAGAATAGGAAATTATCTATATGCAGCAAATTTATCTGAAGAAAAGTGTGCTCTCATTATATTTGCCTACCAACAGACATTTACTTTAGGAAATACACATAATATAGCACAATTTTTAACAAACAAAAGCAGATTCCATACATCCAGTAAGAAAGTAAGTCAATGAAATACATATAAAATTCCCAATTATTCATCTAGAGTTCTGATTCTGCATTTATGATGCCTGGAGACAGAGCATGGAATATTGCTAACAATACATGCTACAAAAAACATAACAGATTATTCAGTTTGTTTCATTAAATTACCTGTGACTAATCAATTAGGGAAAGTGGAGATGGGTGTAGAAGTTTGCCATTTTCATGATGGGACAAAAAGAAGTAGATGGCAGTGAAGCCATGCTTAAGGTGACAATTCAGCAGCAGAATTTGACCNAGAAGTAGATGGCAGTGAAGCCATTCATTCAGCAGCAACTAAATTTGACTTTCATAAGGGTTTTTATTAACAAAATATAACCTGATAGGAGAAAAAGAGGGAGCCTCCTTCCTCCCTTCCCATCATCATTCAGGTGAAAAAAAAAAAAAATTAAAAGCTTGAGCAGAAATCCCTTCAAATCATCATGAAAATCCACAGTCTTGGTATAGTGCAATGAAATTAAAAAAGATGTCATGTAGCCATGTCAGCCACATCTGTGACCCATATGGTGCATGGAACAAGAGCATATGTCTATAGCTAGAGAGAACATTATATGCTGTATAGGGGTAGGGCAAATGTAAAAGTGAAGTAGAACACCTTCACATTACAAACACAGTTTGTTATTTGTGTCACATCAAAGAAAGAGTCTCCAGGAATTACTGCCTTCTGAAGTCATTTAATTATGATTAAGTGAACTAAGAACTAATGTAAATGGTATTTTATACCCCAGTGAATTAAAGTATGAGATCTAGTCAAGGTGAATAAGATTTACAGCCAAAGCTCATGCAACTTCACAGTAATTTCATGACACTTTTACTGCTAGCCTAGACATTTCAGTTCTTGAATTATGAAGTACACAAGTAAATTTTATTCTTTGGATGCTTATAATAAACCACAGAAGAGAGAATAGTTTACTTCTCAAGTGCTTTATGCATTCTACTTTTCTTCTTAAAGGGAGAAAAACAGTGCAGGGAAAACACAACCTTCAGAGTTTACTACAAAAAGGAAAAAAAGGAAAATAAAGCATAGTGAGATGCCTACAAATCTCTTTCATTTGGACTAAATCTGACCCAGATTAAAGTCTCAAGATTCATCTTTGGCTAATCCCAAATACATACCTGCTAAAGAACAGCCCTGTTATGTTGAGAGCCCATGTATAATGTGAGAAGGCAGCCAATGCACTTTAAAGGTTCTAAAAGTCTTGTCACAGATTTTGAACTCTAAGGAAAACTATCTCCAGCTATTTGCCTTCACAAAGAATTAAGGTTGTCCACAAAGAAACACATAACATATCAGTGAATAGTTATATTTCACAGCTTTTCCAGCTGCAAGTAAACTCATTTTCCAGTGACAACTGTTAATCCACTCTCTTCTAGAGGAGCCTTCTTTGAAAGACTCCAGGTAAAGAGCAGAAACTTGGCTGACAGAAGAAAGTACCAGATGGCTGCTGGGATGAGAAAAAAAAAAAAAATTGAAGAGAAGAAAATAGTGAAATGTGAGTTGGAGAAATAAGAATTGAATAGCAATCAAAATCTAAGTAGAGAACCAGAGCCCACAGATTTTAACTGGAGCCACGTTATCAACACAGCATTTACTCAAGTGGGAAACCTGGTGGCTCAAGAGACCCTTAAAATGCAACACAGCATTAAGGAATTGCATAAATTGTAAATGTATTGTATAAAGTTTCCTTTTTGAACAGCTTTTTTGGCTAATGTGATCGTATATATTTGTACAAACTCCTGTCTCCCTGCATCTCAGTTCATAAACATGAATACTCAGGCCATGTGTCTCTTACATGGTAACTGTGCCCTTTTGCAGTCTTTTGAAAAAGCTTTGACATTTCCAGTAATGTCTTTGGGAATCAAAGGGATCAAAATTCATATGTTAAAAAAAAAGCACTACATGCTGTGGTAGCAGACATTGCCTTTAGTAGGAAATGGCATGGAAAAAAAAAAAGAAAAGAATTCTGGAACCAAAATTTATTTCTAAAGATAAAACAGATAGAATATAAATTAGTCTGGGTTACAAAATACATGTTCTTGACCTATTGGTCACCTCCTCCTTGCTCTAGACACTGAAGATAGTAGCACCTTCTTTTCTCTTTTTTAATTTGTCTCAGTTTAGCTGGCCTTCAGAAATACTGTGCTGAACAAAGCTTATTAGCACTACATAAACATTCACGAGCATCCACATTTCTATCTAATTTTTCATATTTGTATTGTATTGGGGGCAAGCATGGTGGTTGTGTGTTATGATCCACTTCAAGAATAGGGCCAAAACACATCCTTGACCTGAGAGTTGTATGTCCATCCTGAAAAATTACTGTTTAGGGGAGTTTTTTTTCCAAATAGTTAGGCTTGTAGTTAAGGATGATTATGAAATAATGAGTGTTGCATGTCATACAGCAAGCACAGTAACAAAATGGTTGTTCCTAGCTAGCTCAGACACCTGGACTCATCACACCCATTCCTAGCACACCCTTCTGCCACCTCTTCCTTCCAGAATATCCCCACTTCCCCTTGCCTTTCTTCATTTCTCCATGAGATGATCCTCAGCCCAACTGGTATAACAGACTTTATTAAAAAA
>VZTY01029616.1:16483-30985 GCA_013400935.1 Turnix velox | reverse complement strand
AAGGGCAAAAAATCTGAAACAAAAAAAAAAAAAAAAAAAGAAGAATGAAACTAGCTGGCTTTGGCCAGTCTGTCATTACTGTACTTTTTCAAGGGTAGTTCACTGATTACCCTTCATTCTTTTTCATTTCCTTGATTTGAACTAGATGCCAAATATATATCATAAGGGGAATTTAAAGAGTGCATCAGTGGGAAGAGTATTCACTTGAAATATAAGAATACACTCAGACTGGGACTATAATTTTTGAAGCTGTTCTAGTGTTTTAAGTGCTGCTTTAGACCTTTTCTTACAGACTCGAGGACTCCTATTTGCTTTTTTTTTTTTCACCTAGAATTTACAATTATTCCTACCATTTATGTCATCCAGTAGCACTTCTAAATTAGAAAACCAGACTGGAACTTCAACAGCCTGCCTGAGTATTAACCAGGCAGGTTCTTTTTAGTCTGTAGGAACATAAGATGCTACTTGTAGTTTTATGTAGATTTTAAAATAAATCCTTAATTAAAAAAAAAAATCAAGATTAGACCTAAAAAAATGTAAGTATTCACCTTTTACATTCAAGATGTCACCTGATTTTGCCATTTGCTGATTCAGAGAACCCAAACTGTGGTTTTCTGCTTAAACCAAGTTCACTTTTTAGCTCAGACACCATACACAACAGGATCAAGTTCAAATAAAAATGTGCAGTTTCCAGTGCTCTTGTGTATATATTTTCCATATCAGGCTGTGTTAAAAACAAAACAAAAAGTCTAACCCACATTTTACTACCAAGATATCTGCCAGTAGTCCTTTAATCCTGCAAGATAAAACCACAAAAAGATCACAACTGTAATGGAGAGCAAAAAGCCCTCCTAAAATAAAGCCTTAAAACTGTGGGTTTTTTTCCTGAGTATTTTATCATGCACTGAAATAGCTGATTGCATCAGAAGCTCTAACATATGAGCAAGAGCTGCCTCAACACTGACAATTCCAGCCTCAGCAGAAAAATCATCCTTTCATTTGAAAAAGTATCTATCTCCCTGAAGCATCTCTTTCCCATGCCAGTGTTTCTGTCCTCTCAGAAGTGCTTAGGAAGGATGCTCCTTCTTATTTTATGTGACATCAAGGAGAAGTAACCAATAGAGAAGAACAAAGAAATGTACAGAGCTGCCTCTCCACATCTCTGAAATCCTTAGAAGCCCCTGAAAGCTTTCACCAAAAGGCAGATTTTTGCACTTGAACTGGGGGTGATATCCCTGAACCATAATATTTACATTCTTTCTCTTTCATATGACTTCTCCTCAGCATTTCCATGAGACACTTAAAAATAGAAGGTGAGACACTGTAAGTAGACATACAGCTATTTAGTGGCATAGTGCTCCCTGTGGCTTCTCCATGTCTATTCCTTTCTGATGAGTAGGGGAAATAGCTACTAGGTCAAACTGATGCATCTCTCCCTATTCCTTTCACTGCAATATTTCCACATTGCACCTCTCCACACTGGCTGGTGCCCAAGAGATGACAGTATCACTTGCAAGGGTCATGTCATCAAGGCTGCTCAGAGCTTCATGTAGCTTACTGACTTGGAAACCTAAATTGGCTCCTCTCAGGGTGGATCTATTTGATTCCTCAGCTTATCTGACTTTCATAGCATGTTGTCAGCTGTCCATAACTCTTCTGGGAGGTTACTTGGCATTGCAGAACATCAACAAAATTTAGCTCTTCCCCCAATTCATATATTGTCACTATTTTTTTCAGCAAGTTTTATTATCACTTTCTTAAGGTCTCCTCATAGCAACTCATCTCTTCAATACCCAAGTCTAATACAAATGTAATAAAAAAATAATTCTATCTATGGCCTCTCATCCCAGAAAGTTTCTTGCATACATGATCTATTTTCTGCTGGCTGTCTCCAAACCATAACTAATATACAAGGAGTAAGACCATGCTGCCTTTTCACCTGACTTCACACATTCACAACACAAATACTCTCTGGAAAGTATCACAATGAGGTCATATCTTCATACTATTCTTAAAAGTAGTATTGAGAATACTGCTCTAACTTGGTTACACAATTTCAACATGCATGGGTATGCTGCATCACAGACATTTCTTTCAATTAGGGCAAGGTAATTCATATTTGACCCACTCATGCACAGTTTAAACACAAATGGTCCTATAACCAGAAAAAGAATGAAAAATATTAGTCTCCAACTGAAGGAAAATCCACAGAAGAAACAGCTCCTGAAATTACTAGTATCAGCCATTGTTTCTTCATAAACATGCAATTACTAAGTTATTTAATTATTTCACTGGTTTTGAAAATTATGAAATTCAAAATATTAGCCTAGTTTTTTTCACATTTTCAAAACTCATAGCTACAATGATTCTTCTGTTAAATTGCAGTGCAGGCATTTTTTTTTGTTCATAGTCTTTTTCTTACAGAAACCACACTTCATAAGAGCACTTGTGTGGGGGTTTTGTGACGTAGAAAACACACACATCTTGGAAAACACCAAAAAAAAAGAATAATAAAAGCTTCCTACCATGAAAATGAAACATTCACTTATTATTAATTACACCTTGTGGTGTACTTTAAATATTTAAGGGCTTAAAGGGAATGGCTTACCACCATGAAAAAAAATCCATTCAATATATTATACATAATTATACATAGAGAGTGGAGACATGTAAATTACAGTTTCTTCCCTGAAAGAAGACTGGATAGTCATTAATTATTACATTTATGCTGTTTCCATTAGAGCTTCACTGTAAATAGGTAAATGTATATATGAATGAACACACACACAGGCATGTTTTCAGTGTTGGTTGGTTCTGTGGCAGTGAAACAAACTCTGCTTCAGTTCATAGAATTAAAGAATCCTAGAAAGATTTGGTTGGAAGGGACCTTAAAGATCATCTAGATCATCCTCCCATCATATTTACAACAAATGCAGCTTTCTACTACTTCCCATGTGCATTTACTTGCCCCACAAAAGCAGAACCTGCTTGTAACCTGAAGTTTTTCCAAGTGATTTTGAGATTAAGGCATAAAGAAGACTGAAATGAGAAGAGTTACACTGCAGACTAGCTGAGGTAGTCAGTAGACACAAGAAGGTGACAGCTAAAGCTCTGCAGGCACAGCTGTTGACCGTGCCCATGGGACCACTACAGTTCCTGCAGAGCCCCACACACCACAACTGAGGGTTGCACAGTTTAAAATTATGAAGACCCAAGCCCATTTGAGCATCCCCTCACAACAACAAAAGGAGCAGGTGCTGCCCTGGTGCTACATGTGGCTCACAACTTGAAGCAATCATTTTGCAAAGATATTCTGCATGTGCAATCATTTGCTAATGAATTCACACTATTACCTTGCTGCTATTCTTGGTTTAATTTCCACTTGCATTTCTTATGGCCTCCCCATTTCTCCTGTGCTAAGTTTGTTTCTTCCTGGCTTTGTTGTGTGACTTTTTGCTGCTCTTTATGCTTGATGGGTCTTTCATTTTGCCTGCCAAATGCCCTCCCCATTTAGATTCCTTCACCAAGCCACTAATTTCTCCTCCACCACCCTTGCCTTCAAAGGTAACCAATGGCTTGCCTCCTTCAGGCCACAAATCTTTTCACTGGGACCTGCACTTTCAGTGTTTATTTGTACAATATTTGATTAATTTGTAATCCTTTGAAAATTCTTACTAATATTTTAGTAGGGTTTTTCTTTTTTCCCCCCCTTACACTTAGGAAGTGATAGAGTGTTTGTCTTTTCTGAAGCCAGAGAGATAAAATGGTTATCCATAACTAGACATACAAAGCACAGTGGAAAAAATGAGGTGGTTTGAGCCAGAAAAACTAACAATTGAGAACCTTTTGGCAGCTCTGAATTTTAACTTAAAGCTGCAAAATACATCATTTGAGACAGCTTCAAGTCTTGACCAAATCTTTACTGGAAATTACAGTAGCATAACAAAGCAGACTCTCCTGAGACACCCTCACATCTCAGCAAACATTGTTAATCACCTGGCAGCTCACAAGCAGTTATTTCACATAAGAGGGAATGTTCCAGATAATTCTGGAATTTGATGGAAAAGATTATTGAATTCAGTAATATGAAAAACTCTGGCAGCACTAGTCAATGTCGGACTTGCAGGGCCTGAAATATGATTTATCTTGAAATATTATTTCTTTCTCAGAGATTTAAATGCTGTAAGGCTCCATCTTGCACTTTTCTTTGCAAATTTTACAGCCAAACCCAAACAATTCACTGTAGGGCCCCACCATAAACAAAGTCATATATGAACGCTACTTTTATTACAAAAGCTGTAAGGGTTTCCTGGAAGCTGTGAAGTTGCTGAATCCTACATACCTCACTGAGGTTTCCATGATACTGCCTCCAACTTCATGGACTTTCCAGGAGACAGGAACATTCTGAATATCCTCCTCCTGTTCCAGAAGAAGTGCTCAGGTTGAAGCAGATATTACAAAGGTATAATTCTGATTAAGCACTCATTTTTTTTCTTCTGGAGACAGCAGTCCACCATGCACAGATTGCCTAACTGCTCTTCTGACTTCTCATTTCTGAGTGCCTGGAGAGAACAATATTGCCTTTAGCAAGAAGAAGAGGTGACAGAGACATTTTTGCATTGTGCAACAAACTAGTTTCATTCTTTCTCTTCCCCATCTCACATCTCAGGATGAGGCACATCCCCATTTCTACTTCAGTATGCTTTGCAATAGCAACTGCTGTCAGTCACACTTGGACAGCAATACAGTTCTCATTAAGCTGACCTTTTCAAATAAAATTTAAAAATTAAGATTTTAACTTTGCAGACCAAAAGTTTGTATCCATTATATCTCACCAAATAAACAGTTGAGGAAATAAAGAGCTCAAACACTATCTGGGCAAGCTGCAACAATGCCATTAATCTGCTCACGTGCCCGTCCTGCCTCCTCCCACCCCAGCCCCACATCAACTCAAGATCTTTCAGATGTCTTTAGTTAAACAAAAAAGGTCTTTTCCCCAGTTCCAAGTCTTATCTTTCAGTTACTTGCCTAAATAGTAATAAGTGACAGTTTTTAGCATATAGCCTTTTGTCTCCTTTCCAGCATTCTGCAGACCACCCAACACTTCAGCTCCTTTACCCTCCCTTCTCCTCCTACAGCTTCTTGCATCTTGGCCTGAAATTTCTCAGAGGATCAACACCCCAACATGTGCAACCTGTCATAAATTCAGCAAGTAATAGATGAAGCTCTGATCCTAACTGGTCCTTGCTTGCTATCATCATACAAAGTGACACCATATATTTTTGGGTTTAAAATAAGCTTCTGATTCATGCTCCCCTGTTATTGGCAAGACCAAATGAGTGTGACAGAAATAAACTGCGTGGCCTCCATATCAGCAGGAGTTCTGTTCCAGGTTGTGCTCACAGAGCAGAAATGGGAGAAGAGGGATCCAAACAAACAGCATTTCACACTTCAGTCTTCCTTCCCACCCCCACCTTGCTGTATAACCTTAACCAATTGCAGGGCTATGCTGCCATCACCCAGGGCCTCCTTCTGCCTCAAACTTCAGTTTGCTTCACAGTGTCATCTCTCAACATATTTCAAGATTTTTATAAAACAAACAGCATGAGTCTATTACTTCTTACAATCTAAAGATGAGTGTCAGAGAGCAAGCTACTGTCAAGCAGGCAAGCTCTAAATGCCTCTCTAAACAGAGGTTACTTTGTTAAATAAAAAGCATTTAGGAGCCAAGGAATGATCATGTTTATTTTCTTATCTCCTTGATGAAATAGAAGTAATTTCTCTTAAGTTCAAAGAGGTTTTGCTCAGAGCTGAGTTTGGAACTGCAGCTTGTTGCTTTCCCACTAGGTTCTCCTCACAGTTTAAACTTCTGCCAGCAAAAGACAGACAGAGCTGCAGGGTGTGGTCTGATGCATCTCCAGGAGGTCTCTAAAATCATATGTTTCTAATGCTTCTGATCTATGATTAAATCAATCTAAGAGGGAAATAAATCCTTTGTTAAAGGAGAAAAGGACTTTACCTAGAATTTTTAAAATCCAGACATGCCATTTTCTGCAATATTCAAAAGATGCTGCATCTACCAGCAGGTGCCTTCACTCCAGCTTAACCCAAAGACCCTCCTACAAAATCCTCTCTAGTACTTCAAAAATCCTTAGAAATCCAACCATTTTTTCTTCATATTTCTAGTTGTAAAGATGTTGAGAGCTACAGGGCAATAGGCATGTCTGGATTCTGTGTTTGTAGGACCATGATGCACTCATTTGGCAGAGATGCAGGTTAAGTTACACAATTCCTAATGATGGTATCACATTTTAGGAATACACAATAAAATACAACTACTGTACCTCAAACACCCAAGATTAAAATTGCTCTAGCCAGTAAATACACTTACTCAGAATAACCATTTTTCTTTTAAAAAAAATTGCATATTGGATTGTTCCATAGTGGTGCCAAACTACAGAGCCCAAATTTTGGGAACCAATATTAAATATTCTACAGCAGGAATTTGTAAAAAGAGAAGTGAGCTATCTGTAGGACTCACCTCTGCACTGGTGTCACATCTCTCTACCAACACAACTTCCCCCTCTCTTCCATGACACCACACACCTCTGCATTGGGTCTACATTGCTCTATTCTCTACACCAGGCAGGTGTAGCATTGTGTGGACCTTCCTCTTGGCTATAGTGGACTGAAGGTACTGCTGTTTTGTGGGCAACAAAACAAATGGACACTGTTCTTTGCAGAGACACACCAGTGAGGGAGAAAAGCAGGTCTGTTGGTTTCCCTGTGCCTCTCCTGAGAAACCAGGCTCAGTCTAACCCGAGAGCTGGATGAAAAGAATCACTGGCTCATTCTGCTACATCACAGCACATTCCTAGGAGCCCAGGCCTGAGGGGCTTTGCTGAACTTGCTGTGTATTACACTCATTTGGCTGTCTCATTAAACATCACATTTGGCAAATCCTACCTGCCTTAGGCCATCTCTACACTGTAAAGCTTTGCCAAATTTTTGCACACCAGGGTCAGCTCAGGGCAGGGAAAATACACATCCTGTGGCTCTCACTGTTACATCGTGGCACTTCAGGGACTGCTGTTTTCTGTGCTACAAGCAGAGCCAACGTCAGCATACTTGCTGCAGTTTACAAAGGTGAAGTCCCTAAACCAGCATAAAACCTTTTAGACAGTTATACTGTGCCTCCACGAGGTAGTCTGTCTTGTAGCCACAGCAGAATAAACAGTTTTTATTGGGTGCACAAGACATCCAAAGCTCTACAGGTACATTCCCATCTGGCTGCTCTTTGTTCACTTTCTCTTCCTTGTGCACCATAAAGCTCCCCCCAGCCTTTACTTTGGAAAAGACTCACCGTTGCCTCGGGATGTAACAGAAATTCTCTGTGACTTTTTCATGTTGTGTTTACAAAATACACAGGTTAAAACATGCTTTTGGAGCTCAGTTTCTTGCAGATATCAATTATGTGAAAGCTCTTTTTGTTAAAAATATTATCAACGTTTCACCAAGGGAGACACATTCAATACCAAGAATGCAAATTGATGGCAGCCAAGGAGTCAGTGATATGCAAAGAGGGCAGCACCAGGTCTTTTGGATTGTCACTGACACATCATGACAAACATTCCCAAACATGTTCTGTGCAAAATAAACCGTGCCCTTTCTCCTTAAAATAAACATCCTTGATATACTTACTGAAACCAGGAATGTGCCATTACTAATGATAATGTACTGCAGGAGACAGCTTTTCTTAAGGTTACCCAAAATATTTTTGCTGCTTCATCAGATGTATTGTTAGAGCTCCCCAAACCCAGAGCTGTGGTGCACCTGTTTTGTCTCAGCCACATCTTATTTTTCTTCCTTGGAAGTCCCAGCTGGCGTCCAGGTTTTCTTAAATTGCTACCAGAGCTAATTGCTAAATTGCTACCAGATCAATGCCCCAGAAGATGGGGAATTGCTTTCTGTGCTGAAAGGTGAACAAATGCACTCAGTTGACCAGAATGGCCAACAAGAAGGAAAGATCTGGTGTTAACATCAGCATGGGAGCGAACAGGGGATGCAACAGCTGTAGCCAGGCAGGCAGCCACACTTTGGGGAGCTTTGCCTTGGTGCTTGAAGTAGGAAAATTTTAGGGAAGCTCAAGGGAGAAAAGAGTAGCTTGGGGCTGGTAAAAAGCTGGCAAACAGGTGGCTCTGTTGGGAGTCACTCAGCTATGAAATCACAAACTCAGGGAAAACATTTACTGAAGCCCAGATTTACTCCACCTGAAGGCACAGAAGGCAGTCTGTTTTCTTCATTTGTTTTTTATTTCTTCTGCTTGTTTGGATGCTCTGTGATATGATTCCAATATTATTTTAGAGAGGTTTCTCATTTAAGTAGATATTGAATCCAGGCTAATGGAATGGCTTCTCAGCCTGTGACAGGACCTTTAAGTATTGCTTCACTAACACAAAAAAATCAGTCTCACACAAGGAAATTCAGCAAACCCAGCAGTAAAAGCCAAGAATAGGCAATGGTTTTGAACTTGAATCCAGTTAGGGAAAAGAATTCAACTTGCTCAGCAGGCTCACAACTTGGTAACAGCTTTGTTGAAACACTCGAAGAGAAATTATTCATCACAACACAAAGTATCTTGTTTAAAACAACAATAACAATGAAGAATACCACCACTAAAGACTGTTCCAAGGGGGCTACAGTACTAAAATAATAATAATCATTTAAAAATTAAATCTGTAAAACCTAAATCTGGACAATAGACGCACAAACAAAAGACCACTTCCCTCTCATAATCATCTGAAGAGGCAATATGGGCATTTACACTCTGCCTTCAGGATCACATCAGCAAATCAAACAAATACTATCCCATGTGTGCAATGAAATTCTTTCTTCTTGCAACAAGCAAACAAGAATTATTTTCTTAACAAACATACAACAGACAAAAGCACTACGAAGAAAGATCATAAAACTAAGAAAAAAATAGTGATATTGATGAAAACCAAAGTTTGGGGAGATGTAATCCAGTGTTTGCTTTCTTCCAGTCACAAGTGGCTGGAATTTTTACTTAGATGTTGCTCACAGAGGCACTTTGCAAGGTGCTATCTGCTGTGTCAATGGGACTCAGTGGAAACTGAGATGATCACTTTATGCTGCTGGGGGGGCCTTTGGAAAACACCCAGAATAAGGAGGAACAAATAGGAGATACAACTAGACATCTCTATACTCAAGTAAATGCTGATTAAAGGCTAAATAGGACTTCTCTTCAGTGACTTGGTCTCAGGAAGCTCTCAACAGCTCTGCATGAGAAAACTCCCTGAAAGAGATTTGGTATTTTTCAGCAAACACACTGCTTGAGAGATTTCAGGGAGTATCAGTCTAAAACCCCTGTGTACTCCCTGTGTGCAAACTTGTTGAGCACATTCAAATGTAATGTGTATTATAAGGGAAAAAAATTTGATGAAAGCCTCAGTCCCACCGCACTGAACAGAGATCATTATCTCTGAGAACATGAGCACAGTCATGTTAAACTTTGTCTGCATCATGTTCCCATTGATTGTAGACATGAAAGAGAGGCTGGAACATCACACTAGCAGGCAAGGAAAATAACATTAGAGATGGGTTTATGTGTTATTTTAGGGTGGGTTCTTTTTTTTTTTAAATCTTCAATCCAAAGACCATTAAATGCTACTAAAATAAAACACACTGAAAACAGAATAGGACATTTGTTGCATTTCTCTAAGCACCCCAACATCTGTAGATTTATATCTGCCCGTTTCCTTTCACTTATTACCCTCCTTATATTAGGGAATGAAGTCCTCAAAAAGCAGGAGTAGCCTCTTGTGAAAGCAATCACACTACTAAAAGTAGTAAACAAGCAGTAACCTTTTAAAACTGAGGAAGATTTCAAATGAGAATCAGGGAAATGCTTGCTCATTGCTTTCATTTTCAGGAAAAAAAAAAGTTCAGAGGAATTAAGTGGGAGGGGGCAATTCTTTTCCAGAGGTTCAAATACATCTCTGAGGCAGCACAAAAAAAATGGTTGGTATTCTGTACCACCCAGTGCCTGCCCACTTCTATGCTTGATCACCCCGATAAATCAGAGAACCCGTTTGTTACAGGCTCTCCTTCCATTACAGCTGTTGCTCTGGTTAACATCTTCTGAATCATCCAATTCATCAGGATCACATACATGGGGGTTTCATCCTTTGATTTTTTTTTTTTAAGTTACTTTGTTCTGAATTTTTCGCTTCATCCTCTTACTGACAGAGGAACTGGATAAAGACAAATAAGTCTGACTGGCATTGTTTTTCTGCCCTGCTTTTTATTTTGCAAGGGGAATAGGGAGGGGGAGAAGAAGGTAGCTCCCTCTCCATTTCAAAGTTCACTCAGCATTGACTGTGCAGCCTGAAAGTCAAAGAGTACAAAACCAAGGCTGAACTTCTGAGGTACAGTTATCCTTATTGTGTCCTCCCAGTCATTAAAGTGCTATCTTTGGAAAATGTACATTAAGCAGACTGATAGCTTGGTGGTTATTCCAAGCACTCTGTCACTATGATGCCTTTCAGTACTAATTTCTGTAAAAGGAACAAAACTGGGAATTGAGTTACAACTGCAGTGGAGTTGCTACATAAATTATATGGAGTGTCAAAGCTGGAAAGGGAAATGTGTAGGTCAAATGCTTGCTAATGGGCTATCGAGTCACTCGCCTGCTCAAATCAAAATCAGACATGGAGTACACCCATTGGAAGGACTCAAGAGAACAGCTTCTTAACATTATTTCTCTCAGCAGAATTTTAGGATTAATGCACACATCCTCCATATTCATTCATATGCCCCCAGAATTCACTCCCACTGTTTGCAGACTAGTCCATTTAGTTGGGTTAAGTTGCCAGGTGACTGGCAAGAGAAGAGCAGACTAACTTCATCCTCTGCCTGCCCAGCGCCCAGAATATGGGAATCCTACTCTCTCAGCACCACTGCAATATAATAAATCATAGTAATAGCACACAAATAAAGGGAAGGCACCAGTCTCTAATGGTATTAGTTACTTTTTTAAAAATATATGCACACAAAGATACAAGAAAAGAAGAATGACAAACCTGAAATTGATCCATGATTTTGCCATTGAACTGACACCCCCTGTTGGAAAATCAGACGACCTATTTTTTGTTCAAATGATCTCATTCCCAAGAGTGAATTGTTCCAAGTCTTAGCTACCTTCTGGACAGAGGATTTCAAAATGAAATCAAGACAGTGGCACACATTGCTCAGAGAAGCTGTGGATGCCCCATTCCTGGAAGTGCTCAGGAACAATCTGGATGGGGCTTTGAGGAGCCCAGTCTAATGGGAGCTGTGTCTGCTCATAGCAGGGGGGTTGGAGCTAGATGATCTTTAAGATCCCTTTCAACCCACATAATCCTATTATATGATGAAACAGTTGTAAATACATAAGAAGTTAAATTTCCATTCTCCAACCACAAATGGCTGACTGAAAAGACAATATTGGTATCAAGAGAAAAGAGATTACCTTTCCATTACTAGAAAACACTTGCTTCTGTAGGAAAAGTCCCTCAAACAGAAAAGATCATTTAAAAAGTATTAGTAGCATCCACCTCCAGCTGAGCTAGACAAACATAGGCCAGGGCCAAATAGCATACTGTAAAAATAAAAGCGCAAGACTCACACCAAGGGAGATCAAAATATAGCACATAGAAAAGTAACACAAGTAGTTCATCAGGAAAAGTTATCAGACTGTGACAAAACTTGGGCTGACAAACAGACATTGCTCTGCTCAGACAACAGATTGGAAAAGATGACACTGTTTTAGAATTGCTTGTTGAAAAGAAGGAAGGACAAACAAAATAGCAACATATCCCAGAATGTCCAACTTCAAAAATAGTGATTTGATTTAGTAAAGGCCACTATTGTTCTTTATAAAATAGGAAAGACTTTTTACTTTTAAGTCTAAAATTAGACTTCAATGGAAAGCTTTACTGTAAGCTTGAGAAAATTGCCAAAGTTTCAATATGATTTGAAGACTAGCACAATCTTTATGCAAGTCTGGTCTGGACACGTGTTATATTTTAACAAGTACTTTGCAATGGAAAAGTTCTCAGTCACAGCAAAGTTTTAGTACCATTGGAACCAGATATTTCAAAATATGTAGAGAAACAGATCATTGTAAAAGACACATCAAAAGTTTTAACTTGAAGTTCTCTAGTATAGCAGGGATAAGAGTAAAGTCCTCCTGCCCACCTCCATACCCCCCACCCTGTTTTGCATCCCTCCATGAACATCATTGGCTCATGGAGGCCTCAGTGGACGGTGGGTCCTCATCACATCATCATCATAACTTTGTAGAGTTGGCAGTCTTTCTTCCAAGGAAGTCAGAACACAGCTCAGATATTGAATTTCCTTTCACCTCTCCAGAGTATGGTCTTTCCAACTCAGGGTTAAGCTTGTTTTCAATTCACAGGGAAACAGATTGCTGCTATTGCTGTTGTCTGTGCTGTGCGTGGCTTGTGAACAAAGAACTCTGGTTTCTAGGGCTCTTGCAGCTCTTTAAACAGTCACACCCTAAATGAAAATTTCCTGAAATTCGACCTTTCCATCTGAACCTCTTGAAAACTAGGGGATGAACTGTCTGGATTGAAATTCTCAAAATCAACTATTTGTTTTTAATTTATCCAGATCTCGATTCAGAAGAAACCCAGACCTTGTTCTATCACAGCCAAAATAGTCTTAACAAATCTCATCCGAAGCTGACAGGACCATCTGGGAAGGAGGAAGCTACTCCTGCAAGGTTTTCACTGTCTTCTGCTCAAATCTTGAAAGATCAAAGGCAAGATTTCAGTAGCCAACAACCTGATTCAGACAGATCAGCCTCAACATGCAAGCCCAAGCTAAACACCACCTCTTCAGGAACTCTGCAGTCCCATAGCACAAGGAGCTGGACACTCCAGTAATCAACAAAACACATAATTAAAAATCACAGTATCTTCCCTCTTGCTTGAATGTAGGAGTAACATGCTAACATGAACTTTAAAACTATGCACAGACATCTCATAAACATCTCATGCTTCTAAAATGATCTTTATTAAACTTCAAAAATAGCTGCCATCCTCTGCTACTTTCCAACAGGCAAAGAGAATCTCCAGAGGCAGTTTTGGTTTTCCAGACAGTCAGGGTCTACAGTGGTCAGACAAGAAAGTGAACTTTGGGAGCTCTGCAGCAGTCCCTCCAGCCATCATAAAACATTTTTGATGGGATCAAAAGGAAGTTGTATCAAGATGGGACTCATGGGAAGTTACATCAGGCCTTTATTTGCCCAAAGCAGGTCAGCAAGTCAGAGGGTTCAGAAACAGCAGGCAAAACATGGCACACATTGCAGGGTGTGGAGAAAGAGGAAGGATCTTTCATAAGAAAGAAAAATAATTGACATGGCATATTTCATTTGACTACAATTTTTCTCCATTTCCTGAAGAAAGCAAAGCATAGAGAGAGATAACAATTTGCACACATTCATACACAGCCAGTGCATCTCTCAGCTTGCAGGACACATCCTCTCTCTCTCTACTAACACATTGTCTCTCCATATCTGGAAATTAATGCTCTGGAGAATGTACACTTCTAAATCTCCTACTTTACATGTTACTGTTTGTTACCCTATTGCTTGAAAACTGAAGCTCTCTTAAGTGTTGGTCTTTCTATTCACAATTCTGTTTGGTTCCAAGTAGCTGTTAATGTATTTACACCCTGGAGTATATTTGTTGGTGAGAGATACACAGGAGATGTAATGTAGAAGCAGCAGGGCTTCCTGGCTGGCTGCCCAAGAAAGAGGTGGATCCTCTGCTCTGGCACACCCAACACCTGCTGAAGGACACTGATCTCATAGGAGAGAGGTTGTGGGGTCAGCTCCTGATTCTCTCTCTCCCTAAGGAGAAGGCCTCGTTAAAGATTTGAAAGTGCAAGCAAGTCCAACATCCATTTCAACTTCTTTGCACAAAGTCAGTACTAAAAGAGACAAAAAAAAAAAACCAAAAAAACACCAAGAGATGACAGTCCATAGGTAAGAGCAGTAACTGTGTTTGATAAAGGAAGTGAGAGAGAATCATGATTTATTACATGTAGCAAGTTATTATCTTTGCCCATTTTTCTGCTTGCAAGATGCTATTTCCATACACTGCCAACACACACCAGACTTCTACTCTGCCTAAATACTTGATGAAGACTAATGGACAATAATGAAAGAGCTAAGGATGCTTTGACAGTACAGCAGAACCCATCCAATAGTCCTTTCTGAAGAAGGACAGTCACCTAACTACACATAACTGCAGGACTGAATTCTTGGGGCAGATACACCCCTGAGCAATCCAGAAGAGTGGGACCCATGAATCACACTGTCCCCTCAGCCTCAGAACAGCACTGCCTGGTTGCTCTGCTGCAACCAAGCTCAGCTCTGTCCTTCCAACTCTTTCTCCTCCCCACTGAAGCAGCCAA
>VZTY01029616.1:0-16234 GCA_013400935.1 Turnix velox | reverse complement strand
TCAGCGTGGACAGAACTAATTATTTCAGCCCAATCACAAATCTACTTGGAACACCAGAATTTAGAATTTTATTCAAGCATCAAGTTCATATTTGATTAGAAAGGATCAAGAAATGGAAAACAAGAAAAACAAGAAAAAAAGCTAATGAAAAATATGCAGATTGCTAATGCTCTGTCCACACATCAGATTTTTATATTTCTAACTCTTCTGCAAAAGGTTTTTTACTTATGTTCCAAGAAAAGTTAGTCTACTCCTCATCTTCATAGCTTTAGCCATGCACATTTCATTCTCTGATGCCACTGCAAACCACCACTCAGGCTTCACATACTAGAGACAGTTTTCAGATAACTTATTGCCCCTAAAGTCTTCATTAGGAATCCTGTAGTCCTCACTTAATTTTGTTTATCTCAAAGTACCATTAAAGAGTTTTCAGCCCTTGGTCCCACTCCCTGCCTAGTCAAATCCTAGAGGCTTCTCTTCCTACGTGTCCAGCACGTACTGGGTCTTGGAGAGGATCAGCTCCTTGTCCCATGGCTGAGACAGCAGTAGAAGATGGAGATGCCACAAAGCAGACACCTTCAGCTCACAAAAGGTCCATGGCCAAACTCACAACACAGTCACACAGGGACAAAAAAGGCCAGACCCTTCCTCCCTTACCAAGATCATAAAGAAAATGCTAGAATTCTGGTTGTCTCAGCAACTCTTTTTTTCTCCGAGACAGGCCCTGTACCTTGACAGTGTCTGATCAAAATCCTTTTGCACTTTTATGTTTAAGGAACAGGAGAGATTATGAGGGCGTAACACTTTCTTTCTGTCAGGGATGAGGGAGGGCATCTGTACTGAGAGGTAAAGCTTTGATGTTAAGCAACACTCAAGTACTTGCCATAGCCTCTGGGTCTGACACTAAGCTGACCAAAGTAATCCACTGAAATCAATTACATGACATCAGTGTAAAATCAGAACAAGTGAAAAATTAAGTCCAGGGCCTCTTCAGCCTTATTGANAAAAACAACAAGGGATGAAAGTCCATAGGTAAGAGCAGTAACTGTGTTTGATAAAGGAAGTGAGAGAGAATCATGATTTATTACATGTAGCAAGTTATCATCTTTGCCCATTTTTCTGCTTGCAAGATGATATTTCCATACACTGCCAACACACACCAGACTTCTACTCTGCCTAAATACTTGATGAAGACTACTGGGCAATAATGAAAGAGCTAAGGATGCTTTGACAGTACAGCAGAACCCATCCAATAGTCCTTTCTGAAGAAGGACAGTCACCTAACTACACATAACTGCAGGACTGAATTCTTGGGGCAGATACACCCCTGAGCAATCCAGAAGAGTGGGACCCATGAATCACACTGTCCCCTCAGCCTCAGAACAGCACTGCCTGGTTGCTCTGCTGCAACCAAGCTCAGCTCTGTCCTTCCAACTCTTTCTCCTCCCCACTGAAGCAGCCAAAAAATGGGTTATTGTGGTACTGCCCATAAATAACAACAGTCACCTTCTATTTATCTAACAGGAAATACATGCTCATCAGTTACTTTAGCACAATAAGGTGTTTTTTCAGTCAAGAGATGAATGGAGATTCATTAGGGTGAGCACTCCCACTGTCCAATCTCTCCAGAGTTTTGTCTTCCTCCTTTCCTACCTCTATCTTTAAACTCCTCTATAAGGTACTGAGAATATATTGCATAGATTGCATTCTCATGCAATGTATGAGAAACTGGAATTCTCATAGCACTACACATAGCTCAGGTTTAGAGAGATCTATTTGAAATGAGAGATGAATGCACCAGAAATTCTACTCTATTGTTGAAAGTCACACTGACCTTGAGGCTTGCAATAATGTCCAGAATTAGCTTGTCAGCAGCCTAGAGATCCAATCTCAGCTTTCATGGAACTGTTCCCAGAGCAGGTAGATAATGCCCAATCTTCAAAGTAACTATGTCTCAAGTTTATCAAACAAGCAGAAAAAAAATATGACACACCAAAGGGCCTATTCACTAAGCAGTGGCTTACATGAATCAGCCAAGCATGTGAAGATCTATTTTTCTTACTTAGGGTGACAGAAATGTTGTACTACAAAGGGCAAGAATACAACTTCCAAGTAGATTAGGTGGGTTCAGCGTGGGTAGAACTAATTATTTCAGCCCAATCACAAATCTACTTGGAACACCAGAATTTAGAATTTTATTCAAGTATCGAGTTCATATTTGATTAGCAGGGATCAAAAAATGGAAAACAAGAAAAAAAGCTAATTAAAACTATGCAGATAGCTAATGCTCTGTCCACACATAAGATGTTTACATTTCTAACTCTTCTGCAAAAGTTTTTTTACTTATGTTCCAAGGAAAAGTTAGTCTACTCCTCATCTTCATAGCTTTAGCCATGCACATTTCATTCTCTGATGCCACTGCAAACCACCACTCAGGCTTCACATACTAGAGACAGTTTTCAGATAACTTATTGCCCCTAAAGTCTTCATTAGGAATCCTGTAGTCCTCACTTAATTTTGTTTATCTCAAAGTACCATTAAAGAGTTTTCAGCCCTTGGTCCCACTCCCTGCCTAGTCAAATCCTAGAGGCTTCTCTTCCTACGTGTCCAGCACGTACTGGGTCTTGGAGAGGATCAGCTCCTTGTCCCATGGCTGAGACAGCAGTAGAAGATGGAGATGCCACAAAGCAGACACCTTCAGCTCACAAATGGTCCGTGGCCAAACTCACAACACAGTCACACAGGGACAAAAAAGGCCAGACCCTTCCTCCCTTACCAAGATCATAAAGAAAATGCTAGAATTCTGGTTGTCTCAGCAACTCTTTTTTTCTCCGAGACAGGCCCTGTACCTTGACAGTGTCTGATCAAAATCCTTTTGCACTTTTATGTTTAAGGAACAGGAGAGATTATGAGGGCGTAACACTTTCTTTCTGTCAGGGATGAGGGAGGGCATCTGTACTGAGAGGTAAAGCTTTGATGTTAAGCAACACTCAAGTACTTGCCATAGCCTCTGGGTCTGACACTAAGCTGACCAAAGTAATCCACTGAAATCAATTACATGACATCAGTGTAAAATCAGAACAAGTGAAAAATTAAGTCCAGGGCCTCTTCAGCCTTATTGAAGAGATTTGCCAGCAGTGTGGAGACATTTCTGCTTTCCTGTCTTCTCTGTACTTTTAACTCATTGTGATGGCAAGTCAGCTAGGAGCCAACACCCACTGCACTCCTTTGGAAAGCTCTGCATTAACTTTATTCATCTTTTTACTCTCTTTTCCAGGATGATCTAAAAATACAGAGGTACGGGACTAAGTGCTACCTTGTTTTATCACTCCTATTTATTACATTTTATTATATGTCTAACTTCAGTTATACTAACCAGAGTTTAGAAAAGACCACAGTACCATCTCTTAGCTCAATTAAATATCTATAAAACTGAAAAACAGTGACCTTCCCTTAAAGGTGAAGGTTTGCTCTTTGCAGCAAGTGAAGCCCACTGCCTTCCCAGTTCTATCTTGAGATGCCATCTTCATTCACATCTCCCACTGTGTCTTTAAGTAAAGAATCAGAGATGAACACAGTAGAACCTGACTTCTGCCATAGTGAGGCTAAGAAACCCTTTCTGCTTGAAGTGATTCTTATGAGCTTTTGAAAAGATAGACAAAATGCACAAAATCTGCTACAAGAATCATGCAGAAGAGTGCCTGTGATCCAAAGCCAGTTCCTGAGAGATATCCCTAGAAAGAAAACAGGTTTTTTTAGGTTTGGCAGGCCCACTGATGTTTTATTTGCAGAGGCCCAGGGCTCAGACCACAGCTCCAACCTTGCCCAAGTGGCTTCCATCACTCAACATTTACTTCATTCAGTGCACACTACCCCAACTAAACAAGTCAAATCGAAAACAGTGTTAAAAAATAAAAAATGAAAAAGGGTTTGGCTCTCAATTTGGGCATAAAGTATAACATTCAGCAGCCAAAGGGATTTCACTGCATGTGCACAGGGTGAATAGCTCAAAGTCTTTCTAGCCTGAAAGTTCTTAGATGAGGTAGGTAGTTCAAAGGAATGTGCAGTCGCTATTGAACCTGCCTGCACCCAGCCAGGGTATGAGGTGAGGCTTTGGCAGAAACCTGCACAAGTAGAGAGTTTTCCTCTGGAAAAGGTGCATTTTTGTTGGTGTTGTAGGTGCAGCAGAAAACATAAAAGGAGCACAAACTCTTTTTGGGAGCAGGATTACGCCTGCAAACATCACAGGAGGAAGTAGAGTAGGAAAGTGGATTGAGAGGAGGAAAACTGAATTTCATGGAAAAAAAGAGGAGATAAATGATATAAAATATACACCAGGCACCTATGCAATTTAGCAGACAAACACTTTTTTTTTTCTTATTCTAGAATGATTTCAGAATAATTTATACCAAGTATTCTATCACTCAAGGAAGATGCCATCTGCCTTCCGAGCAAACATAGAGCTGAAGGCACAAACAGAGTTTATCCAGTGCTCCACAAACAGCACAGAGAACTCAAAACTATCTTATGCACTTAGTCTCTTCAAACATATAATTTTTTGAATGTGGAAAATAATTCCCATTTTAGTCTACACTGACTTCAGTGAATTTCCATCAGGCAGCTGTCTATTTTCCCAAGTTTGATACTAATTCTAAATACCCTGAAGTTAAGAGCATTCAAGTTTTGCTTGGTATTTACATTTTTAAAAAAAATTCAAAGAGAAAACATCAGAGGCAGTCATGCTTTTAGCCATTCCTGAATTTTCTTACTTGAACACATAGGCCAAATTCTGCAAAACTTCTTTATGGCCATCTCTTCAAATTACAGAACCGTATGTCAGCTGCAGCAACTGAAAATGCAACTGAGAATAGAGCTGTTTTAAGACCAGCCAAGTTGACATTTCATGTAATCTTTCACAGTGATGAGATCATATTCTACTACCACGCTAATACTATAATCAAGATAAGTCCCTGTTTTAGAGCAGCCATGGCTGACACATTCCTTCCTTCTGCCTTAAAGGCACAATCCTGCTTCTATAGCAATGAAATATCCAATGTTTCTTCTGGAATTTCTTGATTTTAGGAAAAAAAACCCCACTTACTCTGACATTACATAAAAAAATTAGAAGAATGAGCTAATTCAATGAATAAAATATCCTTGAAATCCCAGGTCAGGTTTTAACTTGTGTAAATTCAGCTAATTTCCACAGTGGCTCACACACTGCCTAACTGCACACTGCTGCCTCAACATCCAAAAAAGGGCTTTTTATGTGTAGACAACCTTTCTGCCTTTGGGATGAGGCTCTTCTGAGGTAAGCTCTAAAGAACCTGCACTGCAGACCTTTGCACCTTATTTGTGAGTGCTCCAGCCAGGTTCACACAAGCAGATTTAGTTGTCAGTCTGCAAAAGGCAAATGTGGTTGTAATTAACAGCCTTTAGTTTACTGTACATAAATCAGGAGAAGAGAAAGATACTGTTAAATGAAGACAGCTATCAAAGGAGTTATTTTGCTTCCAATTAGGTTCATGAGGAAAAGGCCCTTTCAAAGACTGGCTTCCTTTGGATCTAACTAGATGCTCTCATTTGTTTCACAGGGGTCCAAAGATTAGCCCTTCATTAGGGCAAAGTTAAGTGAAATAGCTAATTTAAAACTCATTCTCCTTCTCCATAGATTTTTGTCTTCCTTTTAACTGAGATGGTTAGCTGGTGGGTCATTTATCTTCTGTGACACATGCTGCTGTTTAGTTTCTGATCACTTTGTAAAGTGCACACACACTCTCAAAACCAAAAGATTTCAAGGAAATTTTATGACAGGGAAATAAGAATAAATGGCAGTTTCATAATGGTGTTGATTTTTCTAAGACATTATCCTGACACAGTAATTAGCTAGCTACATTCTGTTTATTACAGACTCTTACTTCATTTTACTTTTTTCTTGCCTGCTTTATAATCCTCAGAACTAAGCAATCACTCAGATCAAACAGACAAAGTCAGTATCTGACACTCCAAAAAGCACTCTGAAAACTTGTGTAGGAAGACTTGACAAACAACAAACTTCCCTTTCAAAAAGGATTAAATAAAAGCTGTGCTGAAAGTCCTCTTTTAAAGGCCAAGTCCAAATCAGAACCTCTCACACTTTGCAACACAATGTATTTTTTTCTTATCTGAGAGAACTTTTTGTTGTGCAAACTGTGTTTCAGAAAGCTTCAATAAGATAGAAAGCAACTGCTTCCACCATCATGTGACAGAAGAGAAGTGCTACTCTATCTTAATTAAATTCTACAAGAAGAATGACTTCCACCCTCTCAGACTTGTCCCATCTCATTGCAGTTTCTAATTCACTTCCTGTCTCAAATGGCTAAGTGCTTTGATAAACCACTCCTTCATTAATGCTACAGAGGCAGTAGCAACACATGGGCCAGTTAAAAGAAAGAACTTTCTTCAGAATGTAAAGTCCTTGGGTGCCAATCTAAGTAAACCATCCAATGGTTTGTTGTACTAATAAACAGATAATGCTGTTCACTTACCCTCACCACACAGTCTCACATGATCACACACATCCTCTCTCCTCTGAGCTGTGATACTCAGGGTGTCTCCTTTACCCAAAGGAAAGTTGAGTAGAAACACACTCCTGCTGTTTTGCAGCCCCCATGCTATTTGATTAAATCCCCATTTGGTGTGTTCCTTTGCCACCCCTTTTCTCAAGGCTGTATCTATCACACAGCTGTTCCACATTGAGTTGGGGAATTCATTTGGAGACTCAGGAAAGCAATAGCTTGGCGATTCCAGCAAAGGCAGAGCTGAAATGCCTTTATGCAGCACCTGCTGAGGGGACCTTTTACTGCTTTCATAATATGGAACAGGAGTTTGGCCCCAAGGGGAGGATCTCACCATACACATGCAAAACCCCAGGTTCTGCCTCATTATATTTATTGGCCTACCAATTAACTCGCTTCCTGTGAGAGCTGGGAGGAAGGCATTTTGTTCATAGACATATCCAGACTTTACAGTTTGTGAAGCTTTTAAGGATTGTGTATGTCCCTCACTGGTGTTTGGCACTGGCCATTCAACATGTTTTTCCTAGGCTAGATGTTATACAAAGCAACACATTCCACTTTTTATGGATGGGTAAACTGAGGCACACCTTAACATGCTAATGCAGCATGTCCATAACCCAGCCCAGCTCTCCAGACTAAAAGCATTGTGTGCAATCTGCCTTTATCTGATTGCCCAGGTATCAGATAACTCTTTCTAAATTATTTTCATAAGCATCAGAAATACTCATTCCTGGAAATGTGCTGTGTTTAGCAATATATCTGAGATGCCCAGTTTAATCAGAATTATTGAATATGTCTGTCTGGTGCATCATTCAAAGTCATCCACTGGCAACACAATAAGATATTCCATTTGTAATGACTGCAAGAGTGGGGAAAAAAAAATTTACAAATATAAAAATGCCTGAAATAAAAGTTCTCCTCTAATGAAGCCATGCAATGCTTACACACTCTTTAAGGTTAGCTGTACCTATGATGTTGCACATACCTACAAAGTGTTAAACTCTGCTACTGTAGTAAAACTGTCAGCCTTCATTATTTAAAAGGTGTCTACCTTGTAGACTTTGCTTTCATTCACTGTTGTTATTAGTACATCCCACATGTCTGATCAGGCTAGCCAATGCTCCACTCTCTTCAGATTACACTTTGCCCTGCTTCTGATTTATCAGCCACACAGACAAAAGTTTGGCTTATCCTTTCTGGACAGAGATTTATTCTTGATCACATCCCTCTGCCGTCAAATAAAATCCATGCACTCATTTCTCAACAAATCCACACTAATTCCATAAACATACATCAGTGTTGCAGCCAAGACAATGATTACTTGTGATAAAAGATGGGTATCATGCAAGTGTTGCAGTTGATCTTAACATATAATAGATTTGACATTGCATGAGCCATACTTTCCAAGCTTACTTGTTCCTTCCTGCCCACTGCTTTTCTTCAAGTTTTTTCAGCTCTGTCTGCAGGCCCCACTCCACATCTGCAACTCCCATTTGAATTCAAGTCTAGCCCATAATTATTCCACACATCACTGAAAACAGGAATACCATCTAGTCAATCTCTGCACTGGATTTAAACAGTTTATACTGCCTTCACACCATGACAGAAGGAAGGTTTATGCCATCTTTGCCTCTCTACTTCCCTGCAGGAAGTAATATGGGCTTCATTCTAGGCTCATTGTCCCTGGTGGACATGGGGAGTAAAATACCTGTCTTTAACAGAACCACTCCAGAATCTGTCCTTTCTCAACTGCTACAACAATTCTAAAGTTTAAGGGAAGCTTTGGATGAATCAGAAGCTTTAAGTAAGAGCTTTAAGCCAAAAAACATGCTTTGATATGAGCCTATAGCTGAGATTTGCATTGCCTACCAGATTAATTAGACTAGCCAAAAATGTTAATACCATTTTGCATGCCTCAGAGAGACAAGAAGATAAAGATTTAATTTTCTATGAATGGGCCATTACTACCTGTGAAATCATATACTGTTATCTACAGCAAGACTCTTTGTGGTCTAGCTGTATTTGTTCTGCATAATGAATAGAATGCCAGTGGTTTCCATCTACACACAGCTCTGCACTCCGGGCACTTTACAGACATGGCTGACTACCTTTACTAGTTAAAAATGGAGTTACCAGAGGCAAAGAAGATTTTAGTGGTCAAAAACCATGTCTGTGGCAGAGTCAAGAATAGAACTTTGAGCTTCTAAACTATTCCCAAAGGCCTGTTTTTACCACTACACAGCAGTGTGCTAGCAGGGTGCAACCACAGGTTGAGTTGTGAGCCAAAGGGAGAGGCGTAGTGCTGTCAGCTCCCCTGGAGCTGTGTGTGCAGGCACTGGAGCATGTGTACAGCAACACTTCTCTCCCATCCCCCAAGTCTTTACAGACCTTTTCTTATGTATCACAAGAGAATAAATGCCTGAGACATTATCTGCCCATTCCAAGAGTTCAGAGAATGTGTATGACATCATGGGCATGACTCCCCCACTAATCACATTATATGCTGTTTAACTTAACACTGCTCAGCTTTGTCTGATAACATTGCAAATACCATTTTATTGTAAATTAGATTATACAAACCTCCTCAGTGTTTAGGTCAGTTCTTGTGTGAGGTCCTTGTTTCCTCTCCTCTCTACTACCCCAAGTTTAATCTTTTTGGTGTCTAAGCCAGAGCATTTCTACAGAAGGAAGCACAAGAAGAAAAGAAAGCTAAGCCATTATCTGTTTCTAAGTCAGCACTGCAGATTGCAGTAAGTAGACAGAAGACTCCCCATACATCTGTTCTTTTTCCTCTTTCTTTCCTTGGAATAAAATCAATAGGTTTTGTTTTTCTCTTGAAGCTGCCTGGAATTCATTACAGTCTTCCTGTGAGGTAGCATAGACTTGAGACCTATTATTTTCTACTATCAAGCCTAAGCTGAGTTTCTCCTATTGATAACCACTGTGTTCTTATCTTGGCCTTAAGGTTCCTGATTTGTCTATGTTATTTTATTTTCATTTTTGCATTTCATTCTGTTTTCTCTAATGAAACACTCCCACTCCATTAAACCATGGCCCCAGCATCAGCAAGACCATCAAAGTGTTTGATACACTTGATGCTTCCTGGTTTCTGGGAAGGATAATTTCATTTTACCATACTTCTAAGAGGGTTATCTAAAAAGTTTCTCATTGTTTAGAAAGTCTGAGGAATAGAATTTGCCAATATTTTTAGAATTCTGCATACAAAGATGTCACTCATCTTTCTTTTTCAATTTTATCAAGGCCATAAATATCTCATGCTAGTAAATCAGAGGCTTGAGAAGCCAGACTTCTGAGGTCTAGTCCCAGCTGTGCTCAGCTCTGTGTTTCTGTCCTCACTTCAGTCAACACCAGCTCTTTGTGTCAACCTGAATTCTGCTTCCAGCCATAGGCAAAACTCTGAGGCCAGTGATGCTTCACCACTTCTACTAGAACCATCAGCTCTCAACACCAAAACAAGGCTTGGATTTTTGATGCTATAACCTATTCTCAAGCCAAGCCTTTGTGCCTGCCCACCAGCTACACTTCACAAAGGAAACAGAAGTGATGTTCATCCTCACTCAGCACAAAGAACTAGGTGATGCAGTTGTCTTTCACTTGTTAGGATCCCCAGCCAAAAAAGGTTTAGCAGCTAGATCACACTCTGCTGTCTGCTCAGGGCTCTACACATCCTTAGAAACCTCCCTGGTGCTAAAGAATTCTAGCAGGTGATCACAGAGAGCAAAGCACAGCTAACACAAGGGCTAGTAAAGTGCTAGTTAACTGCACCAAAACCAGATTCTCATGTTCTTGAGCAAACCACCTCCCTTTTGCATTCCCACATGTTCCCATCTGGAGAAAGGCAACAGCAATTACACAGCAAAGGATGCTGTAACAATTAACATTTTGAGATCTCACATGAAACTCAATCTACCTCAACTGTGATTATTATGTACTGCATTCGTGTAAGGTTAAGGCCATAGAAACTGGGGTCCTCTAACTCCTGATTTCTCATGAGAGATTTTAGTGAAATTCATGTCAGGAAATTCAAGTGGCTGTTCTAAAAAGAAACACATCTCATCCTGCAGGTTAATATGTATTTCAGATATGAACAAGACTGTTCTCTCTATCCTTTGGCCACTTGCAGAACTCATCAAAAACATGCCTTCACAGTGGTTTTCACACCAAGTTAGTTCCTCTCTTCACAGAGATACATTGATAAAGCAACAAGGGAGGTAGGGCAGTTGGTAGCTAGATCACAAAATTCTCATACAATTAACATTTATCTAGTCAATCTGCAAAGCACCTGTCTTTTTTGACAACAGGAGGCTAATGCTGTATTTTAAATGACTAATTCATTAGGAAAAAGAATGTATTTAGGAAAATATAGAGAATTCGTATATATATAGAAAAGAGTAATTTTCAGTGAAGTAGAGGGTTCCCCAGAGGCCTCAGAACAGGGTTTTTTCATAGTCCATAAATGACCTGGAAATCCTGCAGGAAGGTAGATCATGACACAAAACCATTCTCAAAACTAAAATCTAAAATTTATTCAGCGTGTGGGTGTTCAAATAGAAAATTTAATTCAAAGTTCATAAATGAAAAATGAGGCATAAGGAAAAACACCATTCTCACTGTGCTTTAAATCAGTTATTATAAGTCATCAAAGAAATGCTGGACAAGAGGATGCTTCCCTGAAAAGATCAGTACAGTGTCACCAGTTGAGAAAGAAAAATCATCTTAGGAAATTTGAAGAGAAGAATGAGAATACAGTAGAAAATGGCATTTTTCCTCTGTGTAAATCCATAGGATGCCCATCACTTCAGTACTGAACATAGTCCCAGTTATTTTCAAAAAGCAAAGTTACTGAAAGGGCATGAAAAACTGCACCAAAACCACACAAGAGATGTTGGATGCCTTAGCAGAGAGTCACCTTCAGCAAGTCAAAGCCTTTTCACCTGGATAACAAGGAGAATAACAATTAAGTTCTAGAAAAGCTCTAACAGCATGGAAAAGGTAAACAGAAATTATTATTTTAAAGCAGTGTTAAGAGAAGAAAAAATAAGGCACCAACTCAAACTGGCAGGCAGCAAGAGGGTTCAAAAGCAAACAAGAGGAAGTTCATTTTCACACAATACCTAAGGATATTGTGGAACTCACTGCCACGGGATGTTATGGCAGCCAAAAATACAAGTGGGTTTCAAAGAAGAGATTAGACAATTTTATGGAAAAAGGTGCATCAAGAAATATTGAAAACAATGATCCAGCTGCAGCCTCCAGCTCAGGAAGGTCTCTAAACCAGAAAGCCCTGGAAGCCAGGAGGGTTTACCAAAGGAAATATCACTCTATACTTGCCCTGTTTTCCATACACAAGTTACTAGCCTTTATCAAGAGGCAGGATATGGGGCTAGACAGACCTTTGCCATGAGTCTTTTTTATATTTGATTAATGCTAACTGATGCAGATACAAACACAGAACCCTTCATGCTCACAAAGAATTCTGCAAAAGGCTGCTATAGCAAACAAGTGCACACTTACAAGAATAAATTAATAAATGACAGCATTTTTCATTTAAGTAGAATTGGTTTTTGTGCTTCCTTAGGTTTGTTTGGAGTCTATGCTTTCCAGACAGAAGTTCTGATGTTATTCTCCTTTTTAATACTTAAATATAGAAAAGAGACATAGAGTAGAAAGAACTAGCTCCAGAACTCTCTCCAGTGAGAAGAGAGAAGGATGTGACTCACTACTAATTCAGCACCCAACCACCCCTCACTAGCCATGAACCGGTGAATCAGATTACAAGCCCTCTATAAAGCACACTTACCAACCTTTTCTTATTTCACAAATCATTGTTGAAAAAAAAAAGAGAAAAAAATTAAAAGAAAAAAAGAAACCATAATGAAGGGATTTTACAAAGATACCCTTATTCTAATTTCTGTTATGCCTCTTGGTTCAGCAGCTGGGAAGGAAATGCTGCTGTTGTGGCATGAAATTACAGAACAAGCTACAACACAAAAGGTACCTGCAAGATACAAATACTGTGGAGAGAAAAACTGTGCATCAATCAGTAAGCACATGGCAAGTCATATTGGTGTGTAATATACCAATTTCAGAGGTACATAGTCTTTCCAACATTTGTCCAAAAACAAAATTATTTTGCTACCTGCTTGTTAATTCCTACTGGGACTCCTAAAACCAGCAGATCCACGTTTGACACTGAAACAAATAACTGGAAAAGGTGGGTACTTCCTCTTTTTAGGACCACATAATTTATTTAAGTACCATGTTCCAAGACCCAGGTAGGACAGTCTGGAGCTTCATCCTTAGACCCTTACCTTCATTCTGACACCAATCCTAAACCTGCCACTAAAATACATACATATTTTTATATATTGACTGAGATTTTGTCACCTCATTCATGTTGCCTCCCATTAGAAATTCTTCCACAAGGCATTGCAGTGAGATTCCTCAGGTCAAAGCCTCTGGATGTAACACACTGTTTAATGCAGTGTCCAGCACAAACAGGGTCTAGGGCCTGGAAGTGGTCCTACAAAAGGAGATACAAATAATGCTATCTTAAGCAAAACCAACCTATGACAAAACCCAATAAACCCTCCTCTGCCTCCCCTTAAAAAAAATTGTTTATTTAGCCCCTCACAAAGGAGACTAGCTTATTTATCTGCTGTGAAACCTCAGACATTCCTTGCATGTGCAGCACAGATGGTCACCACACAACAAAAGGCAGAAGGGCTCCCTACACATGCACACTGCATGTGTCTGTTTTCTGGATATACAGAAGTTTGGTGAGAGCTACTGCTCCAGCAGTGCTGCCACACACCCAAAATCCCAAGCAAATACAGAAAGCCATCAATATCCCCTAAACAACACCTCCTAGTAGAAAAAGAGACTGTCAGGGGAAAAGGGGATGCATTGGGTTTGAGCCTCAATTAATGTACACTAATTGCTTTGAGATCCCAAGGTGGGAAGTGCCAAGGAAGCAAAAATATTATTTATTAAAGTGCAAGGCTCTGTTACTTCTTTACCCTCACATATTCTTCATGTCTAAATCTTCATTCATAGCCATAGCTACTTCAAATATTGTTCAGCTGTCTTGACCTTTTCTTTGTCAATGCAGTTGCCCCAGGCAGAGGATGTGCAGTATCTAGAGCTGTTCACTGCCTTTATTTATCTTATTCTTTTCTAATTAATTTACTGCTTTGACCCCAGTCCTGCTCTTCCTTTGAATTTTGTAGATATCAAATGTGGCTGCTCTCCATGAATTGCAATTATTTGGAAAAAAAAAAGGTAATATTTCTCCTGCTTAGCTAAGTGTGCTCAATAGTGTATGGGAAGAGGTCTGCAAGGTTCATTTTAGGAAACATCATTGCTAGTTCTCAGTAAATTGAACTACAGCAGTTTGGCTTCAGTTCCCAAGGTGGACAACAAGAGAATGAACCTGGGGGAACTGCATGAACTGAAACAAAGCAGAGCAGAAAATTAATTTTGTAATACATTATGTTCTGCCATACAAACTGTACACAAGTTTCTGTCCTCCTTCAAGGAATTAATGAGTGCAGAACTATATACTATGTAACACACCTGGGAAAAAAATCACTTAGTATGTTTCTTCTTACCAAGGAGTCATTCTAGTTGCAGCATTTAAAGTACATGGAGGGTTTTTTTCTTCAAACAATACAGGATACAAATCTCTCTTCTTCCTCTTCAGATTAGCAAAAACATAAATAAACCTGTAAAGGACACAAGGAAACATAGGAGAAAGGAACCTTTTCTGCATTCTGTTGTTCCTGCATAGAACATGTAGTACCCACCTGTACAACTTCACAACAAAAAGTACTGCAAACACTTCAAAAGCTGAATATAATCACGAGAGTGAAGTGAGGAATGTCAGCTTGGACAAGGGATTTTGCTGCTTTTGTTGTACATAAACAATGCATGCAGGTTTGTGGGTTTTGCTTTATCTTGGATTTCACTGTCATGTAATTGAACTCTGTTACCTTTCTCAGTATCCCAAGTGTTCCTCTAAGTGCTTGTATGGATTTGTATTTAAGAATATTGCAACAAATCCAGAGGCTATTGAAGTCAGTGGCAGGAGCCTCTGCAGAATTTACTTAGTCCTTTGATGCAGGAACTGCTTTTCCCCCTTCTTTTCTTAATACCCCTGGGATCAAACTTAGGCATGTTCAGAAATAAGGAGATTGCTATGAATCCAGAGGCAAAAGTTATGCTTACTTCAGCAAAAAACACTCTTTACAGAAGGGTATATTTGCCTGTAGTGGCACCATTCACATTATATGAATTCCATGCATTAAATTTACAGCATTTAGAGGATTATACCCATAATGGGGCATCCTGCTGTTGTGTCTGCCCCCTGTCCCTTCCTCCCACCTTGTACCTCAGTCCTTTTTTCACCAAGGCACAGTTTATTCCCCTCAGTTATCACAGATGAGTCTTCAAACAGATGCTACAGAAATAAAATCCTAATCGTTGCAGAGGGATGCTGCAACTCCTCAGACAGAGTTATTGCCATGTAACTGCCACACAATAAATGAACACCCAGCAAACACACTTGGGTAGATTTTTCCTTCAGGATGATATTCCTGTGAAAAAAACACAGGGTTTTTAACTTGATACCTCATGTATCAAGTTCTGCATCAAAATACATTCCTTTTACAGCCACAGCTCTGATAGGAAAAGCCACCCCCTATATAAAAAGCAGATTCCACACCCAGGGAAGAGACATGTGAAGGTGTTGTTGCCATCTCACAACTTCCTTTGTGTCTTTGCAGCAAAGAACCATCTGGGTCCGTGGGGAGGAGAAAAGGCTACAGGACACAGCCCTTTTAGCCCTCCCTCTGCGGTGTAAATGGGGAGAAGCAGCAAATATGGGGTCAGACCTCCTGAGGGGATACCCACCATGGGGTGAGAGACCTGCTGAAGGGATGGCCCAGTCTTGCTGAGGGGACAGACATGCCAAGGGGATATCCACCATGAAGTAGGCTTGCTGAGGAGAATGGTTTGGGTGGAAAGGGACCTTCAAGATCATCCAGTTCCAACCCCCATGAGCAAGGACACCTCCCACTAGATCAGATTGCTCAGTGCCTCATCCAGCCTGGCCTTAAACACCTCCATGGATTGAGGAGGCATCCACAGCCTCTCTGGCCAACCAGCGTCTCACCGCCATCACAGGAAAGAACTTCTTTCTTCTCTCCAGCCTAAATCTCCCCTCTTCCCATTTGCATCCACCACTCCTACTCCTGCCACCCTGCACCCTATTAAAAACTCCTTGCCCAGCCTTTCTGTAGCCCCCTTCAGGTGCCTGCTGAGGGGACGGGCACACCGAGGAGACATCCGAGGAGACTCGGGGAGAGACGTGGTGATGTACAAGACCGTGCCCGGTGTGAGCCCCATTGTGGGAACGCCCTTTGAGTGAGCTACAGACCTCTGCTCTGGCCACCAACACAGCCTGATGGTGGCTTCGAGGAGTTTGCTTATGCCCGAGGGCAAAGGTGTGGGCGACAGGTTATTGCAGAGACGGGACAGCCCACATGAACCCCCGGTCCCCCGGGACCTGCTCAGCCCCCGGGGCAGGGCCGAGGCAGCGGCCTCCCCGCCCTGCAGCGCCCCGGCCCGGCGGGGCACGAGCGGCGCCCGGGGCTCGA
>VZTY01029614.1:13071-116234 GCA_013400935.1 Turnix velox | reverse complement strand
GGGAGAGGAGAAAGGGGCAGAGATTTCCCCAGAAAGGGATCACTTCGGGGTCACCATTTGCTGCGATTGAGAGATGGGACGCTGCTTGCTGCAAGCAAAATGTCGGTTTATTTTACCTACTCACTTACTTTTATACCTTTCCACATAGAACATACCAGAATCTTACACCGATTGGTCAATACCCCACAAATGCCACTTACTGATTTGTTAAAACAAACACCAACACTGCCTCCAAGGCAGTCACGAGGCAAGCAGGGCATTCCTGGTCATCCTTGGTCGTACCGAGGAGATCCAACACACCGGCGCTACTAGCCGTGCCCCGCCCAGGCCAGCCACATCGCATCCCACACTTAGGTATGGATAGTGTAGGCTCTCAAGAAGCGAGTAATTCACTGTGGTATGCTAGAGTAGCCATCCAGCACTACTGTAGGTCACAATCTTAAATGCTGTCTCTCTTTGTAGGTCATAGCAGTCCTGAATTGAGAGTATCACTTTTATCTCCCCTGAGTAGTGTTTTCTGTGCTATGACTCCCAGCTCAGACCAGTGTCGTAAAAACAAATTTAGAGCTCTCTGGGAGGCAGATGCTTAGCAGCCACAAAATGTTCAGGTTATTTGGACTTCTGACCTGCATAGAGAGAAGATGGGGAGAAAATGCAGTCCAGCTCCTAGAGTACAGGAAGGAAGCTATTGATGAATCACTTCCTCCACACAGATACAAAATTTGAAGACCGTTTTAAAGCATAGTGATTGTTGTGATTCTGGGTACTATGAAATCATGTGAGAATGGGGAGACAAAAGATGCAGCAGAGCTCAGAACATGAAGATAGATTTACGCAGCTGATAGTTTCCTAAGGTATGGGGGGATTGTGAGCTTTGCCTTTAATTAACATATCCAGCAGAATGCAATGAATAGGCAGTTCAAAATAATATGTTTTATAGGCCATACAAAAGACCTCGTTATTTATTCCTATGAATGTCTGTGAGTACAAAATTGTGTCAAAAACCAGTAATGAGTTAATGTCTATTTCTGATGAGAACCTCTTCTGCTTGTGCTTGCTTACTTTCTTTCTTTGGGTAAAATAGTGAATTCTCTTCGTTGGAGCTTTTAACTGCTCTCAACTCACCCCACTCCAGTGAAGCCAAGCATTTCCATACAGCACGGCCTCTTTATTACTTGCTCTGATGTGAGCAGCAGCCCATAGAAAGGACTAAAGCGAACCATACAACATCATTACTATTAATGTACTCAGAAAGCATAGTCCATGAAAATACACTAGTTCAGCTTGAAAAGAAAAAAAAAAAGGCAGAGGTTTTACCACACCTCATTCGAGTGATGAATGAAAATACTTAAACATTTCTACAAGACAGATGAACACTCTGAGGTGAAGAAGGTTGTTTGGGCAGACTGCATGTGCGAAACTTGTGGATGTGAAAGATGACTGCACTATCTCTGCATCAGTATTAATGATGCTTTAAACACATTCCTGAACATACACATCTACTTACAGATATAGATAGATTTGAAGGTATGTCATGCTTTGTGGCCTTATTTTGTAACTAATAGATTAGTGAAAGTGGCTGCCGTAGTTCAGCTTCATAACTTCACTAATGTGAATTGAAAAAGTTTGGTTATAGTTTGACACATGTTCCTGTCTACATCAAACCCTCTGAACCATGATAATTTTTATCTAGACATGTGCAAAATTACTTGAGTGTAGTTTGGTCAGCTGGCGAGCTGTTACCCAGTAGTTAACAGAGAGAACTTTCACCTCTTCCTTTCTTTCTGCTACAGGAAATTTGGCTAGAAAAAATATTGAAGCACAAGGGGGATTTTGCTTCATTAAAATATTCACCTTTTAATATACTACGAACTGCTGAGATGGTAATAGAATACCAAAAAATATACAATATTAGTTTTTATGGATTAAATTGGTGATGAACTGATCTATTTAGGCTATGCCTTAGTACTCTCTTTGTAAACAAATTCTCTATGATTTTTGGAATGGTAGAGGGTATAGGCTAGCAGAAATACCATGAAAAACTGTCAGCTTCGGAAGCAAACACAAGAGATGCAGTTAAAAATTTCCCATTTCTGTCCTGTTGGCATTCCCAAACCTTGCCTCAAAAGAATTACTGCTATTACCAATAGATGCTTATACAGTCTCAATTTAAAAAACTTTTCTAATTTTTAACATTCTTGCTTTGTAATTTGCTACTCATTGCTTTCTGTAGAAAACCACTGGCATCACCTTTTTCATTTTACAATATTAAAAGGGCATTAATTTGTACAGAAAATAGTGCACCTTGTCAAAATAGTTCAAAGACTTGTAGAAAGGTATTTCTATTAAAGAATTAAGAGATTGTGTAATTTTTTTTGTGCATGAAAGAATACTTTGACCTCTGCTTTGGTTTAAATGCAGGTATTTAAAAATGTTATTAGTAATGCAATTAAGGAATGTACCAGTTCATAGAATTGAGTCTAATGCCAGATTGTTCTGCTGTTCTGCACACTCTGCAGTATGTGGGCTGAACAAAACCTCATATTTTTTGGGAGTCTAATCAGTTCTTTGCCAGTCTAATCAAAGTACAGCTAACAGCTGTTGTTCTGAATAAAATGATTCTAACCTACAATATTACAGTGCATTCCCAATAATGATCCACTTCATAGTACTAAAAACAACATTTCTTGTTTCTGCACACTAGGTGTTATGCTCACCATTCCAGAGTGTTTTTATGGTATGTTGTGAACTTTTGAGTTCCTTTTCTAGAAGGAGAAGAATATTAATGGCAGTGTTTCCTTTCTTCTCAGATTCATTCCACTTGGGCTTGCTTTTATATGATTTCAGTTCATTGCTAACACTTTTAACCTATCTCATAAGTTTAATTATGCAATGCTTACTTACTTTTATTGTGCCTTGACCACATGCAGTTTAATTTCTTTTATAAGTAAATCTGTGCAGCTTCAGAAAGCTAATTTGAAGCCACTTTAAGTTCTGCAGCACCAGGTAGTGTGCTGTTACAGCTAAAAGAAGCACAGGGGAAGAAGACATGGCCTGACAAGTCCTCAGGCCCTGTACTGTAATTGGAACAGAGCCTGTGGCATATTCCTGGCAGCAGCAATATCCCAGCACTTGGACTTGCGAATCTGCCTTTCTAAATCTGCAGGACTTAGGACAAAAGTAATTCCTTCTGTGGATGTTTTATCCAAAAATAACTTCCACTTTTTGCTATTTTAGTGAGTTGAATTATGCTACAGCCATAGAGCTGTAGTTCATGAAGCTTCCCGTTCCTTACCTGCTCTTTCTTCCAGGCTGGAGTAAAAAAATTTGGGAGATTGTGGCTTGCTGACAAAAGTTTTCAAACTCCAAATTTGAAGTAATGGCCGATGTTCAAAACTGTGGATCTCTGTGGCTTTGAAAGATGCTTTTTGGGGATGTAAAGGACAATGAGGTCTGTTTCTTCCTCGTTTCATCACAAATAACTTTCAAATTGTGTGTACATCCTGATTGGGAGGGGAAAGGGGCTTAACATAGTTAGACTTGGATTAGGATTAGTCTCTACTGTGAGCCTGAAGCTCTCCTGCAGCTTCCCCTTTAGCAGGTTCTAAAGTACTATGTTTTATAGGTGAAGGGGTGCATTCAAGTGCTTATTATGTGCTTTCCACAAGCCACCTGGTCTAGTGGGAGGTGACCCTGCCCATGGCAGGGAGTTTGGAACTAGATGATCTTTAACCCAACCCAAACCATTCTATGATTTCCCCAACAGATACAGTGTTCTGACCGGTTAATACTATTAACAGATTGACAGGCCTTTTTCATACAGAGAAATAGAATAGGCATTTACATGATACTTAAAGGAAACATACAAAATAGTTTAACTTCCAGAGTTATAGGAAAAAAAATCCAATATGCCCTTTAGCTCTCAGTGGTGAAGATGTTGAGTGTAAAACACATCCTTTCTTCATGTGGCATGAAGTATAGCTACTAACGTTTTAATTTACTCCTGACATTACCAAATCTAAACTTCTTTTAAAAAGTGGGGCATCCCAGCACCATTCTGAAATGGTGGATGTTGCTGCTTCACTACCGTCTTTCCATAGCTGAATGGCCAAAATTGAAAAAAATAAGATTGATCTGAAAACATAAATGAAATAGCATAGAATGACTCCTACATAGGAATGCATGAAGCCTCATAACTCAAAATTACTTTCAGATTAAAAGTGGCAATTGAGAGTATACATGCCTCTAGTAATTCCAATGTGAAATAAATTAGGTTCTCATGTCACCTTCAGTTTTATTATTAAGAAAGATTAGACTGGAATAGTTACACTGTGATTGAGATTTCCAATTGAGTCACATTATTGAGAAAAAAGCAAGATGGTATATTCTAATTGCCAGTGGTTTCATCAATTCTTTGGGCTTGAAATCTTTTAAAGTAAATTCCAATAGACATATCCTGTGGAAAGAAATCTTGAAATGTCTTATCAGCTTCAAGCAATTAATATTCAATTGAAGTTATCTATTAAGTTTATGCTTTCAAAGTAGCATATAAGCTAGGGAGTTGCACGAAGAAGTATCTAGAGTAAAATGATGCTGATACTGTCCACCTCTCCAGTGAAGTTTGTCAGGCTCAAACAACATATAAAATGATCCAACCTTACAACAGACATACAATAACTCTTCATGGATAGCAAAAAGAAGCAGGACAGTTTCTTCCAAGTCTAAAACTATATTGTTGGTGCATATCATGAGGTTCTTTACAAAGTGCAACACAAAATACTGCTTTGCTGAAAAATGCTATGTGCAGGCTGTAGTGACTGTATATTGAGATTGCACTGAAATGTGTTACAATATCGAGGCATGAATAGCACCAACAAATGTTAGGTCTCTAAGCAGAATTTGATGTACCAGAAAGTGGAGTGAGAGAAGCCCATGAAATTCTGTATTAAACTGGCTCTGAATCTTGGAGAGTTTATTAAGCAGGAAGTGTTACTCGGGAAGCGCACACTATTAAGTGTATGGCAGAAGTACCTCCAAACTTTAGAAATAAATGAATGAAAATTAAGATTTGTCATTAAAAATTTGCAATACAAAAAGTACTGTAACAAATTCTTTCTTTACCTTGAAATTTCAGGTGATTAGATAACTGCTCCCTGTTTAGCAAGGGTGCATTTCAATATACCTCTTTGGTATGTCATTCAAGTATTTTCTGTTCTCTTCTAGCTATAAAGAGACAAACAAAGGAGAAACAAAATACAGCACTTGAAAATAATTTAGAAATCACCAAATTTAAATGAAAGCTTTTGTGCAAAAGAACATCTCAGTCTGTCTTATCACAATTGCCAAGCTTTATTGCAGTTGCTAACTCATCCAAGCATGCGTTTTAGGACTGGAATGAACAAATGCTTGTCTTAACTAAATTACATACTTGGAACCTCTTTTATGCTGTTCAGACACTTGTGATCATATAACTTTATGGAATCACAGAATGCATTGAGTTGGAAGGGACCTTTAAGAGGTCATCTGGCCCAACCCCTTGCGTGTGAGATTAGACCAGGCTGCTCAGAGCCTCATCAAGCCTGCCCTTGAATGTCTCCAGGGATGGGGCCTCCACCTCTCTGGGCAGCCTGTTCCTGTTGTAGATGCATTTTGAATTTGAGACAAGATGCAGTATTCCATAGCAGTTTTTTTCCAGTAGTCAACTCATTGTAAAAACGTGTTTGTGATTCTGTATTGCTATTATAGTCTGGCTAAACAGAAGTCAATTTCAAAATTCATAGAGAAGTGGATGTTGAGAAAAAACCCCAGACGCATCCCCTCTGTCTCAATCTACCTCCCTCCCAACCGAGTGAAGTGCAGTGCAGAGGGATAAGGAATATAGGGCTCCGGTCAGTCCCTGTCAACTCCTCTCTACCGCTGCTGCCTCCTCGCACCTGGGCCCTTCCCAGAGGCCACAGAGAAACCCCCGCCCCACCGGGGCCGCAGGGGCATCTCTGGGGGTCGCCTGGAGCCCTCGTTGCCTCCTCCCGCTCTTCCCTGAGGCTCGCAGGGCTGTTTCTCACCTGCTTTCCCTCAGCCCCGGCTGCCGGGCAGCGTTTTGCCCGTGCTGACACGGGCTTTCCCCGCCCGCGGCGCCCACCCGTGGCTGAGGAGCTCCGCGGTGCCCTACGCTGGTGCCTTTGGAGCCGGTTGGAACCGGCTGTGTCGTGCACGGGGCGGCATCGGCCTCTCACCACAGGGGCCGCCCGTCAGATCCCTCCGGCAAAACCGTGCTAGGTAAACCCAGTAGAGCAGTGAAATCCAGACTGGATTGACCAGGTATTTATTCTGTTTTCTTTAACAACTTGATGTTATTTCACTTCTCTGTTGTGTGGCGTGCATATATAGAAATTGGAAAGTGGAATGATGCTTGTTTTCCCAGATTTTAGCTTTTTGTGGCAAAAAAGATGAATTGTAGACTCATTTAGTAGTTTGCTCTGTATGAGTCTCATCCAGAGCTAAGTGAAAACAAGATGTTGAAGTAGTGAACTGTGTTGCTAACTACTGAGAAGTTTCCAGACTAGTGATATTTTTTGGTCCATGTGTCTTGTCTGCTGATCTTCTGGGCCTGTATGTTAACAAGCTGCCAAGTGAAGAAAGAGAACCGTGCAGTTTGATGTTATTACTGTTCATGTTGATAAAATGTTTAAGTTTTCTAAAGATGAAATTAAATCTCTTGAGGTTGGAAGCAAAGACATAGCTTGTGGACATGGATACCTTGAAGTTAAGTTTGCTTTGCTGGTGCTCAGCTTGATGTTCTCAGAAGGTGTAACTGGTCAGTGCTACATCTTGTCATGGCACTCTAGAGTGAGAGACAGTGCTGGTAGCCCAAGATTAAAGTATATTGGATTGCTTTTGCCAGTCAACTACCGAAAGTATCAATTGTCAATTATGCAAAAAAAGATTGGAGATTTTGGACTTTGAGAAGGCTGTTATAAAGAGACCAATGATGGAACTGAGGGATAAGTATGATTTCTCAAGAGTGTTATTTGGTGTATGTGATACTTAAAAATGGAGAAATAGGAATTAATGTCTTTTAGATTAATTTGGCTTTCTTAGCGGATATCATGTTGAAAACATTTTTGCCACAACTGAAACTGATCAGGTTAACTAGGTCCGCAGTATTATCTGTATGTATCATATTTCTGCAAGTATGCAGTGTTACCTATTAAAAGCTGTGTAGATGGGCTCTCCCATGTAGCTGAAAGCATGTGCGGCTTGCCCAAGGTTAGTTTGAATTTAGTTTTAAAAGTACACTTGCTGTTTTTTGTAATGTTTGTTATTTTGGTGGTTATTTTAGAATGCAGATAAATGTATGTATTAATTTTCTTTCATTACAAAAGAAGCTGTGTGTTGCAAAGTATTTGAGAAAGTGCAGTACAAGAATTAAATGATTAGTTAGCTTTCCCTCAGCCCCTTTGTATTGCGCCATCTCACCCACGCTAGAGTTGGTTGCAGAAGAATTCTTCTGCTTTGAAGAAACAAATTCTATGAAAAAACATGCTACTTTTAAACAAATGCCGTATCATTGTGCCTGGATAACTTATGAAGGCTACGGTGTTCACATTTACAGTACGTAAGGTTTCTGTTATCTCATTGCTATTATTAGTATTGCATTCTGTATTGTTTGGTATGTATGGAGCATTCTTAGGCAATGTATAGTGAGAAACTTGTGCTAAATTTTGTGAATGCTTCCTTAACTGGATAACAAGTTATTTTAAGTTGTCAGATAGAGAGCATGGAGAAATAAAGAAGAAAAAGTGTATTTCTCATTTATTTTCATATAATGAATTTCTTAACTTATATTACTTGACTTCCTGACATTTCTCTACTCTCTGTTAAACCACAACATTCTAAGGATACCATGTTTCAACCTAAAGTTCAAAACCGATTATTCTTACATCTTTCTATTCTGAGTAGAAAAATACAAAGTTAACCACAATATTATTAGAAATCATCAGTGTGTTGCTGGCAGTGTTATGATAAATAGGATAGATAAGAAGTGGTCCCTGACTGAAGTAGCCCAGCTCACATCAATGCTGCTTGGGACCTGCTGTCCCTAGAGTAGTCTGGCTGTGTGTCCACACTGTGCATGCAGCACAAAAATGTAATGCAGTTACTGTGTGACCTGTTTTTTTGGAATGTTCTTTTCTGTTAATTGTGAGATTTCTTCTACTGCCCATGACAGTTCTTTCTGGAAAACACATTGGTGGTATGCTGTAAATCTGAGTTGTGGTATGAAGGAGTGCAGAAGGTTTGAAGGCACAATTTCACTAACATTGGAGGACTGTACAGATTGAAAGGAATCAAAATTTATGTAGTCTCAGTCATTCTGCCTACTGAATCATGGCCAAACAATATCTGTTGGTGAGATGGAAGACAGAGCTTACGACCAACCTGTTAAGGAACAAGCATTCAAGAGTCCTGTGCTTGATCTCCTTCTTTGGATTTCTTTTATTCAAAAGTGTAGAAGTGTACAATAAATCTCTGAACTGGCTATGTTACCTTTTGAGGATTAGATTCAATGGTTTTGCACACTCTTTTGTACTCATCAACTCAGCCGTTTCAGTTTCTGGAACTTAAACTCTGGGTCTATTTTTCTACCTTTTTTTCTCTAGAATAAATGGAAGGCAGAAGGCTTACTCCTTATTTATCACTTACAAAATTAACCTCACAGGAAAAAGCTATCTTGAGTTTGCAATTTGTACCTGTGAACACTGTCTATGGCTACAAATACTTTTGAGCATCTGATGATCATAGTGATTTTTGAGGTTGCTGAATTTTGTTTATTTTTTAATATGTGATTTTGACTTTGGATTTTTGTGAGATCTGTTTGGGGGGGGGGATTGTTTTCTTTTTTAATAAGAGGGACTTAGGGTAGCCCTGTTTGAAATCATCCTGTTGTTTTGTCAAATACTGGTTGGACACTGGTATGTTTAAAATCATGTATTTCACAAAGTGCTTGAGCTTCTGCCAATCTAGATGTGATACATTGTCTTTTAGTACTGCAACTGCTATGTTCTAGTAGTACTAATTCTGGATAGATGGTGTAATAATTCTGAATTATTTTTTGCATAACCTATTTGATCCAAGTATCAGAAAGTCCCATGACTACCACTACAGGCTGCTTGTATTTAAATTTTCTCATTTCACATTTTCTAAACTATTATAAGCTTTCAGCTAAAGTTAATAGAATGTAGTTCTTTGTATAGTAAATGCTGTTTCGACCAACCTTTGCTTTGAAAATTTTAGGACAGTCTGACTACCTTGAACCCCCTCATCTGAAGTAGTGGGGATATGACCATTTTCTACTCTTTTTTTTGGTGTATCAGGAACTGTGAGCAATTCAATTTTTGAAATTGCTAGAGATATAAATCAGTTCTGTTGGGTCTTTTCATCTTTTTCTTTGTGTCCTGTTTAATCAACCACATATGTTACAAAGATTTTTATTGACAGCCTTTTCTAGATGCTTCCATGACAGAACAATTGAGTTCTGTCAACTAAATTTTATATTCTGTTGACATGTTCCCTGTGCTAATAAAGACAACTTGGAATCAGACTTTATAATTTCACTGCCTTTCTACATGCATGGTTGCAGAATTTAATATTTGACATTCTTTTGTCTGACAGTCCATGTCTACAAAAATTACAGGCATCACCATATAAAGTTTTAGCTTCACCTTTGCACCTCTCACATACTCTGCAGTGGGAAGGATACCCAGCAGGTGAAGTAAAGCTCTCTTGTGTAATTTGGGGGAAATACGGTCTTGGAGCTTCAGTTATCTTACTGATAGTGTCTGGCATACTGATAGTGTCTGGAATAGATTACTCAGAGCTCAATTCTGTTGAATATATAAAAATACATGTCCCTCTTGAAGATTTCTCATGAACTGTTTTATGATTGTGCATTGTGTGCTATTTGTCTGCCTTGTTTCTTTTTAAGTTTTTTTAGTGCTTTTCCATGTGTCTTCTGCAAAACAGTTTTTGCCCTATCTATTTACATGGCAGGAAATTGCTCAAGTCTGTTAAATGAGCAAACATAGTCTGACTGGAGACTCAGTGGAAGTGAGTTTTCCATTGGATTCCAGTTGACATTCTCTGGTCTTCCTACCCAAACTGTAATATTCCACAGCTTGTGAAATTCTAATTTCTTTATTTAAAATCTTGTGGCAGTTGTCTTCTCAGTTTCTGATACCTGTTTTGATGTGAATGTAAATTGGGATTTCAGAAGCCCACTATGTACGTCTGTCATTAGTCGATATAAACACTGGTAGAAACATCTGTGAAGTTATTCTCCCCTTCAAAATGACATTGATATCACTGAGATATCAACAATAAAAAACAAACAAGCTTTGAAGAGTTTGAGAAACAGAAAGGAGCAAGACCTATTTGTCTCTCATTTGGTGTTGGCATAAGTGGCTTAATAACCAAGGACTCCCTCACATGATGGCCTTACCTGTCTCACAGTTAACTGTTGCTATGAATAAATGCAGACAAAATTAGGTTGAATAATGTACAATTGCAGACTTTTGTTGTAGATATCTCAGTGAAAAGTAATGTTTAGCTCTTTCTAAGAGCTAATGTGGTCCCACAAAAACCAGTAAGTAATATTTTCAAGAGTCAGCCATTTGCATTAAAAAGGTGGAATAGCAGGGTGGTGTTGACAAGATGAGTTTCAGCTGGATGAAGACATCAGGTTGCATTTATTGATAGAGCAATGACATATCATGATATAATAAATCTTTGAGCAATGTGATGGCAATGAGTGACCCTTCAGTACATATATGAAAACACATAATGCATTTTCTGCAAGATTGATTCGATATGGAAAGAGATCAAGATGTGTCAGCAGGTGGATCAGGAATCCTTTCTCAGCATTTATCTTTAAATATTACTGGATGAAATTTCTTGTGATAGGAGAGAGTAGGAGAAGTGATGTATGAATTTCAGGAGCATATCATAAGCTGTCGGGTAATGATAGCTGTGTGCAATATTAATACATGCATCTCACATGGAGACGTGAGAAATGAGACAGCCCTGTGACAAATTGCAGGGGCATGTAATAAATAAGTCTACCACATAACTCTGCAATTTATCAGATGCATTTTGCTATTACCTACCCACTGATCCATCTCTCAGGGATTTATTTTCAGAATACGGATTCTTCAGCAACTTCTTCTAAAGTTCAACCTGCCCAAAAAAACTTTTCTGCTGTTATCCCTGCATTATCTCTGCTAGGAGAGCATAATGAGCTAACCAGGGCTGTTGCACGTTACCATTTTAGCCATATATGAAGATGTCCTCATAATTCTAACATACATTTATTCTCAGCACAGGAATTGGGCTACTGAAAATCATTGTTTTCCTCTCTTCCCAATGGGGCATATAATTATTCTATTAAAATTTGTTACATATATTTTTTGTAAACTATTTTACACTTCTGTTTTTTTTCCAGAAGTAGATGCAGTTAGCCATCTACTACTTCAGGTGTGTTTTTGTAGATGTAATAATAAGTGCAATAATTGACTTAAGGAATGAGATCAATTCACTTTGCCTGATAATGTCCCTCAGTTTATTACCACTCCTTTCCATTACAGTTAAGTCTGAAACACCAAGAGTGTCTAATGATAAAATCGCTCCTCCCTGCTTTTTTTTTTTTTTTTAGTGGGGAATGATTTCTTTAAAAAGCTCACAGTCTGAGTGGGTGAATAATTTCAAACTTTTTACATAACAGTTATTACAAGTGAGTGTCATTTGACAGGGAATGATGTTTTTCAGCAGGAGTGATTCCAAAATGCTCAGGCAAATTAGAATTTCTGCTTTTATAAGCAATGTGTATTGTGTGCATGGCCTTCGTATTGCAAAATTGTATGTCTTTTTCAGCATGAGGTTTGTGGGATAATACTTTTTCGTGTTTATGAAATGCCTGCTTATGAAATATTAATTTTTTTTTCCATTGTCAATTTATCTGTTTTATCAAGAGATTTGCCAGCCCCCGTTTTCTCTAAGTATTTCTGTCATGGTGCCCTGCCTGAGATACATAGTTCTGCTGGCTTTTTTTATCTTCCTAAATGGTATTGTAAAAGCTGACTTCATTTTCCAGATTTATGGTAAATGTTTTACTGTCATATTTTAAAAACCAGTAAGCTTGGTTTATTGTCTTATCAGCTTCACTGTGTCTGAAATAAAACTTTTTCTTCCTTCATTTTCAGTTCTGTAAAAATACTTGAAATCCTGTATTCTCATCCTCATTCAAGATAAAACAAAGCACTAAAATTAATAGATGTGTGCGCTTGTGTGGATGAGAAAGAAATTTCTGTCATTTTTCCATCTATTAAATTTGTTCTGCCCAGAATGATTTAATAACCCTGTAGCGCTTGAAAATTCTTATGGTTTTGGACTTCATTGTCTGGATTTCACAAGATAGAGACAGATAAACTTACCTGAAGTTTCTTATACATGCTTTTGAACCTATTATGGCTGGATAAGTGTAAGTCCAGTATTTTGATTTTATGTTAAAAATATTTTAAAGGAAAAAGTGAATAAAAGGATGTGAAGAAAAATCAGTTTCGATAAAGTTATGCTAGTTTCTTTCATTGTTCTAGATTTTTGTGAATCCTAAACAAATTCATACTCATTTATGTATTCTGAAATTATCTATCTATAAATTAAAGAAGTAATTGTAGATTTGTTCACATGTTTCTCTGTCTAGACAAACATAATGATGGTAGGTTCTCTTCTGTGGAACTTGCTATATTCTTGCCATATCCTTTACAAATTATAGTAGCTTTTAATGTACTCACTGCACTGTTTTAGAAAACAATTATACTTGATTTTATGGGCATTCATGAGTTGCCTTTTTGGATAACCAAAAGCAGCTACCCACAAGCTGTCCTTGTGTTTTATGTTCATGAAGACTGAACATCGCCTTATCCTGAAAGCAGCCTTAATTCTTGCAGTTGAGTGTATATTTTGTTTCTTTAACAAATTACTGCGTGTTGCTGCTTTCTTAAAGAGGTACTGTGTTCAAATGATGGTCTATGTAATAGGGAGGTCACTCAAACTCCTATTTGACAGAATTTACAGTATATATGCTAAATTCCTTTTGAAATTATATAAAATACAGGAAGTTTTAGTATGGGACAGGAAGCAAATTAATGAAGTTAATCCAAAATTGAGTTATTTCTGTTATTTTTTACAAGCCATAGAGTGACCAGAGCTTGGCATAATTCTTGACATACCATTCCTGTTGTCTCCCTTTTGGTTAAGCTTCTGTATAGTAGCTATTTTTTACTCACCGCGATACCAAATAGTTCCTTCTGAGCAGATACAAGCTTACTAGATCAAGGTGTGGTCAGAAGTAACTCTTTCAGACCTTGGTGTTTTTTTGATGCTTACACAGTTCCTCTTAATTTGTAATGACTAGAATCGGTATCCTAAATGCAGGTAACTTCAATGAGAGATGGTCTCCAGTTAGATTTTGAAACTGTCTGTAAGGATCCAAAGTGTGGTCATAATTCATGAAGTTTAGCCTCTGTAGTAACATAATCTTTTTAAAGGTTAGTGAACATTCTTAGATATGTGCTGCATATGATCTGCAGACTATTGTAAACTCTGAGATGGCTGGCTCCTCACCTACATCACACATGGATTTTCTGCTTTGAAACCAATGTGTTGGAGAGAAGAGACTGATTTTATTGCTATATAATAAAAAAAGATTAATTGTATACACAGGGACAGAACAGGGTTACTTTGTTGTGTCCTTGATTTAGCTTAGCCAAAAGACTGAGTGGACTATTGGCCTAATTTATAGAGGGAGCATTAGTATGAGGAGGATGAGAAATTCAAGCCTAATCCTCTTGTGTCTCAGGCTGTAGTAACTGTTACAAATACCCACCTTCTGTGTATTGTCAGTTGTACATCATGAAAGCTTTCTGTGTCCCAGGATGCAGCTTGAGTTTCTGTCTGTCTCTGAAGATTTGTACATCTTGGAGTTGGTTTATATGCTGATGGTGAATTTAAATAACATTAAATTTGATCTTGAAAGTAACTTATTATGGATTTCTATTAGCTTTACTTGGGAGGGAGGAAAGTAGTGTCTTTTTCTCAGTGTGCCATTTATCAGTCAGCGCAGTGGCTCAGAGCAATTTTGTGCTTCTCTCATGTCCCAGGCGTGCTCATATAGATTTTTGCTTCTGCTAGCAGGATGGAACCCTGAAATTCAACCTGATGCTTTGTCTTGATGAGCTGCTGTTTATTGTCTGCAGAGGTGTTTGTTCTTACAACACAGGGGTAACAAGAAAGTTATGTCCTATAAAGCAATCCTTAACTTTTTCATTTCTTTCAATGTCCCATGAGCAGAAGTTAAAACTTTTTTATTAAGAATATTTCATTATTGATCAAGACTGTTTGCAGTGGGATAAGCCTTAAACATAGATTTTGCTAAGCACTTGGGATTCCTGAAGATAGTCAACAGTAGGAGACAGAATTTGCTTCCATACCCTAAAATCATTAGCGAAGTTAAAAGGGGAATGAGCTTCAGCAGCTGATTCTATATTACATAAAATAATTTGAGTGGAGAAGAAAATACTAAGAGAATTTATATTCAGACCAATCAAATTTTATTATCTTGTAGCAGTCAGTAAAATATTATTTAGTGGCATTTCAAAAGATACAAGAGGCATCAGAACCTGTTGCTTTAGTATTTATGTCATGAAAGATGTCACCTGAACATTCTGGGGTTTTCAAGAGATTTCAGAAGTCAATAATTTGTCCTTTTATTATTTTTTTTTGTTTTTAGCTGATACAGGAAGGAACAGGATTTTTACAGGTATGAAACCTCTAGCTGCTCCAAAAATGAGGTGCATTGAGAGAAAAGCAAACACAACCTTGTAATTTACTCTCTGTCAGTATTTTATGTGGCACAGAAAGAATACTAAATATAGACGTTTATTTCTTATTTTCTTTCGTTGAGTTGGCCAAGTTTCGGCAATAGCAGCAAATTTCTGATGGGGGAAAAAAAGAAACAAAATTGTTTCAACTGAGAAAAGAGTTGCACATTTCACAGTCATGTTGTCCCAAAGAAAAGATCTTACTTTGCCCATATTCATTCAGATTTTCTGTAGCTATATATGGAACAAATCTTATTTTCACCATTTTCTCTAAAAAGTAGTGCACCGGATTCACTGCATGTGAACATCTGTAGTCTACAACTTACATAATTTTTGTGATTTGAATTTTGAAGCATAAATTTGCATACGTTATTTCTTTCCAAGCTTCTGAACTAATTTGTATCCATGGAGGATTTTTTTCTTTATGCATAACTATTTGAAACATACTTATTTTTGCTCTGTTGCCATCTTTTGCATTTGTTCTGTTATTTGCCCATAGAATTAATTGAAAAATTGACGAATGCTAGTAAGTTTTTAAAGATTAAAATTACTTGTTCAGATAGTGAAATGTACCAAAGTATGAGGGGTATTATTGTGATGTTACTCCATTACATTTCTAATATCTTATTTACTTTAATATTTCATTTTGGCACGCCTATTTAAAATCAAATAGATAAAAATGTCAATACCATATTTCATGTTTTTCTACTTTTTTGTTGATAGTACTGTAAGAAGGGAGTAATTCTGATGAGTTTTGAAAGTAATGAAGAGTTCTCGAAAATACAGATCAGTCTCTTAATACTTACCCATTTAAGTGCTATTCATATGCAATACATTTTGTTAATAATGTATTCATCACAATGTAAGGAAGTCTTACTTTGCTGCTAGGGAGAAAATCAGATTTAGCATTTATTTAAGCTGTACTTCACTGTTATGACTTGAGGGTAAATTATGCGTATGTTCATGAAAAACTTTTTTTGAGGGGGGAGGGCAGAGTAGAGAAGCAGATCATGCAGTTCAGTTCTGAAGATGAGCCATCTATTTAACTTTATAAAATTATTATTTTTCCTTTCCAGCAGCATGTGTAGGAGTACCATTTGTAGTAGCAAACAATAAATGTTGCTATCTCAGGAAGAAACACTGACATTTTTCTTCTCCTGGTAAGCTCAGAGTGACAGTGAAGGGTTTCTTTGGATGATACAAGGAGATGGAGCCACTGTAGTAACCTTTTTTTTAACAACTTATGGGGTAAAGTAATAGTGACTCAATCACTGTCACGTCATGTACACAGCAGAAAGAATTATTTTCACCAAAGTAGAGATTGATGGCAGCATGTGTTGCTGGAATGTTGTCACAGTAGCGTTGACAGTAAGATAAAAGGTTCATTACATTCTGAAAGTGAGCCTGATCTTTGTTTGATATTGGCACATCCATTGGAATCCATGGAACAGGAACCAGGAGCCTATTCATAAGGTTCTCCATGAGAGTGTTGCAGAGTGACCTCACTCTTCCACAAGAAAAAAAAAATCCAACAAGGCACCTTGTTAGCTCCTTACAAAATATGGGATTAAGAATAATTTACATAAGAAGGGAAGTTAATTTAAGTGAAATATTTTTATTGCATATTATAAGTTAATTGGAGGAAAACTTACATGACAGGCTTTGCTGAAATGTTTATCTTGTAGCTGCTGGTGGAAAAAAAATAGTTCATACAGCACTGTATTTTTTTCTATAAAACCAAAGTATTTTCTTTTATGATAGAAAATTACATTTCTCACCTTTGACTGAGAAATACAAATTACACTTGTAGTTAATGTAGAAATTTAGTTTAGCATCTCTTAAGTAGCTTTAAGGGAAATACCAATTCTGTTCTGAGCAATATTCCATTTTGACTGTGCCCTCTGTGCACAGTAAGTGGCAAGGAAACAGCAAAGTTTTGGCATCTGATCAGAGGTTTTTTGCTGCAGCTTTTAAATACTGCTTTTTTTTTTTCATGATACACCTCTAAGAAAGGTCCAGCATATTATGCATCTGAAGACTGTATCTCTTTGTTTGCCTTATTTTGTTGGGTGAGCAATTCTTGTCAAATTACCTCGTGTCCTCCAGTCCCCTTACCATGTTGCTATGTTGTTAGTTCTTCTGTCGGAGCCACTTTGCTTTTTCAGTGCGGGGTTTTTGTTGTATTTTTTTTTAAACAACACTAGTAATCCACATATGGTCCTTTAGTGTCAAACAAAATCACTTCCCCTGACCTACTGGCTCCACTTGTGCTGGTACAAGGCCATATGCACTTACTTGTTTCATTGTTGTGAGATACTGTTTGGGACTTGCAAGAAGTTCTTAATTTGGAGAAATACATTGGTGGCCACATGAGCCGTGTTTCAGGATGATCCATCTTTTGGTCATATCTGGCCATAGAGTTGGTGACTTCAGGCTTGTTGTTGTTGTATTAGTGTGAGAAGCACACCAAATTTCCTAGTGTGTCTGCAACGAGACACAAATGTAAAAATGGAAAATACCACATTTGCTTGAGCAGAAGAAATGAAATACTGACACCTATTATATCTGCAGATGACTGAGCACTATGAAGCTCTGGGTTCATGTTTGTAGGGGCTGGTATAAGACAAGATGACAAGCATTGAAGTAATTGCTGGGCTTCCATTAATGTAAGTGTGACTATAAAGTAGGACCTACTAATGGACATCTGCTGTCTCTTCTGAGGAAAAACATACATTTTAAAGTGAGAATATTCATGCATGTAGCTGATAATACCCTTCAGGTACTAATGGACTCACATTATATTTACATTTGGTGACATTTTATACTGCCAGAAAAAGCTTTTTACAAATTATATGTATCTCAGATTTACAGAAGATGATTGTGGAGGCTCTTGACAAGCTAAACACATTAATCCTCAACAGCAGAGGAGTCATAGCATGAGAAAAAATGAGCACAATATTTCTAATAGTGGGTGGATTGTAGTGTTAATTCTGGGAGCAAGCTGTACATGCTGCAAGGAAGCACTCAAGGTTCTTCTTAATTAGTGGAGATCATTCCAAACCTGCCAGAAAAAGCTGCTGCTTAGTCTTTGTCAATCTCATATATTGACCCATTTCACACTGTAGTGTGAAATTCATTGTATAATTGGCGACTTCAGCAAACTATAAGTGAATTTGGTTTACTGAATTTAAATCAGTAAATAATTTGAGAATTTAAAAAATGGACAAAACCTCATGATCAACAGACACAACAAACAGCTGATCTTGTGAGATCTCTGTAAAGTATTTCACTGTTTGGTTTTCAGTATATTCCCTGTGTATGCTGTAGTCAAATAGAAATGTGTGCAGTATCCTAAAGTAACACTTCCATGTCATGTCATACTCCTTTGTTATGATACAAGAAATATGCTTGGAACTATGCTGTCACATGAAGCCAAAGCTATAGAGAAACATCACCATAGTATGAAGTCCTGGCTAATTTTGAAGAGGTTATAATACTGCGGTTTTCCTTTTAAGGAACAATGTGAAGATAGCTTAGAGTTTATTTTATTAGGTAATAACAGAAAGCCATTGAATTTTTATTTTTATCTTTATGCTTTCTTAGATGAGGTTTGGTTAAAGTAGAAAGATCTGGAATTGTTTTGGGGAGTTTCTTATTCTATCAGCTATTGCAAAAAAGATTATTTTATCTTCCCTAATAGTGTTGTGGGTTTTTTCCTGAGTTTTTTTTGCCATGAATGTTGTTTGTTTGTGTCATTTGCTTACAAGCATCTGGATATTGCATTGTTTGTTTTAATTTTAAATATCGGAGAATTAAAATGAAGAACTTAATCTGCAAAGATGTCAGCAGATAGTAGGACTTTCTGTGATGTAAAGCTCGAAGGAACAGATTGCCATTAAAAACAAAATCACTGCAGGTATGTCTATTTTAGTTTGGTTGCAGGCTTTTGGATGATGCTTTGACCTGAGGGATTTGGATTGCAGGAGCTGTAGCCAATCTTAAGGAGTAGTGCTGAGAGGACACAGGATTCTGCATTGTTAATGTGAGTGATGTTTTATGGCAGTTCTGTTCGGCTAGTTTTGATAGTGCTGCAAACCTAGTAAAGGATGGAAAAAACCAACATTTAAGTACTGTTCCTTTTCTGCTTTGGGCAGTATTCCTTTACTGGACTATCATTTTCCATTGCTTTGGAATGTTGTCTTGTTCCACAGGTTATAAATGTGACACTGAATAAATGTGTGTTCACCTTCCTACCTTGAAGTCCTTGGTTGTGCCCTTATCATCTCCCTTGATGAAATGTATGCCTCCTTGGACTGTACAAATCACAGCCCTCCAGCTTCCTACATAATTTAGTAGTTAGGATTACTCTGTGTACAGGCTGTTTTGTCTGTTTTCTGTTATTTGTCCCTAAATGGAAAACATTCCATGTGTCAGAAGTTTGAAACATGGATTAGAATCCTTGCAGCATTTTTTAATGGATGTGCTCTTGAAGCATAATGAAAGCAACTTAATCTAACCTAAATATGCATATAAAAATTCGCATTTCTGTCTGTTATATTCCCAAAAGAAACAAGCTGTTACTGTTAGAGAAGTAATCTAGTGCATTTTCCTGCCCCCAAGTTTGAGCAGCTGTACGTAAATTGTTTGACAGGTGTTTCCTTAACCTATTTCAAAAATTCTTTATTGTTTAATTACTTTACATAATGTATGGGTCTCTTTGGAGTTGTTTTTTATTTCTGCCAGCACATCTGGAAGGGCTTTCTGCCTTTTTAATTTAATTGCTTATTTTTATGTCATTAAGGGCAAATTTGAATGACCCTTAATGAAGAACCATCAGTGGAAGAAATGTTAATAGTTCAGTTTATTTAGAAAAGATCCACTGGGCAAAATCTCATTGTTCAAATTTTTTAAAAACAATAAATGATATCTAAATGTGAAGAAATCTCTTTTTGAAATACTTTTCTATTTCAAAATGATTTATATAATTCTTAGCTTTAAACTTGGACAGTTCAGTCAGTCATGTTCTGTCAAATGTTTTAGACCTATTCAGATTCCTTTTTTTTTTGTGTTTAGACCAAGAAAACTCATACCTTTTCTTTACTCTTTCATCTGCTTCACAAAACCAGTTTTACTATTTCCTCCATTTAGGCACATCTTTCTGTTAGTCTCTTTATTTTCAATGAGGGGAGAAGTCCTTTATGCTCTGCCATCTCTCTCAGCTTTGAAGCACCGACAAACTTCTACTTCAAAGCCATTTCAGGGCTTCAGCTTTGTCACAAAACCATCATGTACAAAGCTTTCAGCAGCCAACACAACAGTAGGCTTAATAGGTATGCCTCACTTAACTGAAGAAAAGTTAACTGTTGTGATTCTGTTAATTACACGCAAGCCTTTCCAATATACAGGAATATCTTCACAAGGTACCATTGGCTGGAAAATGCTTCATCATCAGATTAAATTACAGCTGCTTTATGCTGAAAATTAGTTCTACTGTGTAACCTGTGATTTAGAAGGATGGTACTCAAAAGTTTTTGAGATTATCAAAAACCATAAAAATTTCAATGTGGTTTTTAAAGCCCTATCTATTCTTTTATACCTAGATGCATGCATATGTAAGGAGAACACATCAGTTTTAAATATTTACATTAACTCTGATAAGAATATTACTTAATGCAGAGAACAAAAAGTGTCTTACGTATGCAGAGGGAACATTTATATAGAAACATGCGTTGTGATATGATCTTTATTGGAGAAGAAATCCTTCATGAGGGAAAATTTTACATTTGAAGAACTGACTGCACATAGCAATAAATTGAGCAGGGTCTGACTTAGTGGTCTCAGTGACTTAGAGTGTATGCACTCAGTACAGTAACCCATGGTTTGTCACCAGTTTGGTTTTGTGAAGCTTTTCTTAGTAGAAAAAGCCCAACTTGATTTTTACTACAGACAGACTCTTAATACTTGAAACTAAACAAGATAGCATGTGGTCTGCCTTGGACAGGAAAGAACTAAGAATGAAGAAAAAAAGTTGTAGTTCTTCATAATGAACGTTATAGTTTTTATTGGTGTACTTTGTTATCTTTTTAGAAGTGGAATCTAAAATTTATAATTTATTATTATTATTTCTATTAAGAATCATAGAATGGTTTAGTTTGGAGGCGACTTTAAAGATTATCCAGTTCCAAAATCCTAACTGTAGGGAGGGGCACCCTCTCTGAATAAAAACCCTATCCAACCTCATCTTGAACACTTCCAGGGATGGGACATCCACAACATTGCTAGGTAAACTGTTCCAGTCATTCACCACTTCTTAATAGCTAATCTAAATCTACCCTCTTCGAGTTTGAAATCATTACTGCTTGTCTTATTACTACATTCTCTTGTAAAAAGTCCCTCCCCAACTTTACTCTAGGCTCCCTTCTAGTACTGGTAGGTTGCTATGTGGAACCTTCTCCAGGCTGAACATATCCAGCTCTGTCATCCTGTCTTCACAGGAGAGATAGTCTAACCCTCTGATCATCTTCATGGCCTTTACCCATAGCTTTCCTGAAGTGATCAGTCTTGTGACATTTAAAGTGAAAAACAAAAATAAATTGTGAAAACTGCATCTTGTAAGATAATGTGTTATCAACTGCCAGTCCTACTGCCAAAGCACTAACTGCTGGGAGCTCTGTGACTAAATAAACTTAATAAAAGCTCTGCCAGAGTGACATTAAATATCATTGGAAATTCAGTGAAGCTAAGTAACTTTCTAAGTTGGGTGGTAAAGGAATTAATGAGGAAGGGTTTAGGTTTATTAACATCTAATGGAAAAATCAAAAAAACAGGTGTAGTCTCAATGCCTGGTGTGACAGGAATCCGTAAAACACACTGACCACTGGATCAGTGCAAAATATAAAGGATGGCTTAGTAGAAAGCAGGAAAACCTGAGAAGTGTTCCAAATAAATCAGTTGCCAGCTATTCCCATGCAGCAGGATTAACTAAATGCTCAGGACAGCGATGAGAAGAGCTGTTACCTGGAAGTATACCTGCCTTCCACAAGTCAGTATTTCCAAAAGTAAAGCATTTCTACTTGCTATTGACCCTTGGGAATATTACCTAGATCTCATATCCTTTATCCAGACTACTGTAAAACTGTAAGTGTACAAGCTACATTAAAATGTCACTTTTGAATGAGAGCTGATTGCAGAGAAGCACTAGCTGTTCTCATGAGTTAACAGAAATTATGATCAATGACAATAGTAAATCATTAAAAGCAGGTGGAAAATTTTTGATACCTTTTTTAATTTTTAACTTTTTGTTTACTGTCATTATGTTTAGTGCAACATGTTTTTTAAAGGAAAAATCTGCTTTAAGCCAAAATAACAGAACTTCATATTTACTTCTCAGCTAAGAATTTTTTTTTAAATAAGTCTTATGTAAGAAAAAATCCAAACCTGAAAAGGTCAAAAGCAATTGTCTCCATTTGTAGTGTGTTCCTTGGAAACTATTAATGTGAAGTGTGTTTCAGATTGTAAGCCAAACCATAGACTTGTGAAATTGCTTTGACTTTTTACTCTTATTAGATAGCAACAGTTTTCAAAACAGTTTCCTTCAGGGTACAAATATTTGTTCAACTGTAAGAAAAGGGGGCAGAATCTATCTCTCCCTCACTTATCTAAAGGGGGTGGCTCTTTGGAAGGACTGGCTGTAAGTGAGCCCTACACTGGGTGGAATAGGCCTCAGAATAGGCATTCAGATAATGAACAAGATGTCTGTTTGCCTCAGCTCTGGTGTTTCTGTGGAGCCAGCTATCTTCCTTTCTCTTCATTTTTTACTTAATGTGTAACTGTAAAACATTAAACTTAATGCTGACACCTTAAGTCCTTGTTTCCCAAAAGCTACTAATTTAATTAGAAACTACTATGCTGGAATCAGTACAAAAATCAAATACCCTTTCAGAGAAATTGCATTAAAGGAGATTAAGGGAAAAAGTGGAAAAAAGAAAATTACGTCCACAAGCCTGTTCCTGTTTACTGACTGCGTAAGGAGTGTGGGATGACTAGATCTGGACATGTCTACTTCTTGACATCTAACTCCAGCTGAAATGATCTCCCCTTTGGAATTTAAAGATTAACTTTTGGTCTCCTTGCTGGAGAACCATTGGATTTAAATTTAAGTGCTTCCAAGTTTTCATGTTTTTTTTTCAATAATATACCTAAAGTGCAATGTATATGGGACTCACTTGAGTTCACAGGGGAACCTGTTTTATTTTTAAATTAGTTTTCTATCATTAAATTTTATGATTAGTAATTCCTGTCTTTTCATGGAGTTTCAGTGTCGTGATTTTACCTAACTTTTCGTAGCTTTTAAAGATCTGTACTATTAAGAAGCATCACTGGGCTTTCTTAAAAAATTCAAGTACTTTCAGTTATCTTGACCCTCCTGTTTGAGGTTAGTGAAGAGTAAAATGAGGGAAAAATAACCCTAATTATTGTTTTGGTATTTTAAATATATTTACTTCTTCCATCTGTTCCTGATTTTTTTCTGTCAGCAGTAGGATCTACCTGCATGATATTCAATTGAAAATAACTTTAAAAAAAATCACATTTAGTTAGCAGAACTTTATACTTACGTGTCAGAAAGTTCACACAAGAAACTGTCATGCCCTGATATGACTTGTTCTGATTTGAGGTAAAATAAATTTTCTAGTTTCTAACTTGACTAGAAAATTTGCTCCATTTTACCTCAAATCAATACACAACTGTAGAACTCCATATAATATTATGCAGATAACCCTTCTTGTTCCAGTTCTGAATACTCTGTGACTATAATTTACAGTGTTAAATTAGTAAGTGTTAAGGTGTTAAAAATAGTATTTATGAATAATACGGCATAATTAGTTTGAGCAAATATGATTGTGATGTTTCTTAATTCAGTAAGAACAAAGTTACTAAAAATAAAGAAAAAGCTTCTGGTACATCTTGGATTTGATCTGATTTTTAACTTATTTAAAATACTATAAATCTGGAGTAATCCCACTGAGATACTGTCATGGGATACCTGATAACCTATGTTTCGTATGCTGTTAGAAGCAGGGTCACTTCTCTTGAAAGTCTATCTGAAACCTGAAATTTTGCCATCTTTCCTGCTTATAAAGAAAAATACCTCTTCAACCTATGATTTAGATCATCATACTTTTTGATAAGAAGTAAGTATTTACAGTAACTCTGTCAAAGACAAAAGCATAACTAGTTTAGGTAGCTGAAGCAGATAAAGCCATGCTTCCATGGTCCTCACCAGATCTTTTATATTTCTCTTGATGTAATTAGGTTAACCTATTTAAATTTGTAATAGATATCATAATGCATATGCAGTAGCTAAATAAATTTTAATACATTCAACATTTTAATAACTAACTTTTTATTTCTCTAAATATGCAAATAAGATATGGGTAGCTGAACTATCGCAACCTCAATTAAGACAGGTGGTCTTAATGTTGTCAGATCAATAGGTCAGGACCTTCTCCCCACTCAGAGAATGACCTACAACTGAACTGAACTAACTTGCTAAATCATGTATTTTATTGCAGGTTAACTGGAGATCCATATCCTTAAGGAAAACCTTTACATGGTATGAATAAGTTCTGTGTATCTCTTCTCGTGTTTGACGTGACTACAGCTCTTGAAGATAATGCCTAGGCTAAAGAGAAGCAGTATTTAAATCCCTTTCAAACTGCTGACATCTTGGGCATAGTAGCATAAAGCTCTTGGCTGTATTGCTAGTCAATTGTTGCAGTCTTTGCTGAATCCTCTGTCACTGTAGCTGCGCTGGCAACAGCATCTTACCTAGTTTAAATTTAGATACAGGTGTATGAGGTGCTTACATAGTACTATGTGTATGCAAAAGTCAAGACAGTCAAACCAGTTGCAGCTCACCCACAGGGTAATTTATATATCCCTTGCCAAGGCTTTAGAAGAACTGCTGCTGTTAACATGTAGCTGATGTTTAACACTGAAAGTGGAGGCACATTGCCCACTGTGTCTGTACAGGGCTAAATGCTATAAGGCAAGTGGTATCTTTCTGCCTTAACTGTGGCTGGTGAGAGCGGTGGCAGGAGACCCTGCATTTGTTCCCATAAATCCTTTCTTCCATGTCTGAAGTAAGCTGTGTAGCATACCAAAAGCAGCATTTAGCTGTTCTGTGCTGTTTTTACATACTGTGACAGGCTGAGAGAGTTGGGGCTGTTAATCTGGAGAACAGAAGGCTCCAGGGAGATCTGCAGGGGATCTACAAGAAACTGTTTGCAAGGGTGTGTAGTGACAGGATGAGGAGTAATGGCTAGAGTGCGGTACATTTAGATTAGATATTAGGAGTTCATTACAATGCAAGTAACAAGACTCTGGAATAGGGTTTCTAGAGAGGTGGTCGAGGCCCTGCCCCTGGAGACATTTAAGGCCAGGCTAGATGAGCAGCCTGAGCTGGTGCAAAATGTTGCTGCTCATCCTAGGGGGTTGGACTAGATGATCTCTGAAAGTTTCTTCGAACTCAAAACATTGTGTGATTCTGTGATTTTATTTTTCCTTCACCCTCCCTGCTCCACCAGGTTGATACAAGGGCTTTTCACTGTCTCTTGGATAAAAGAGCTTTCTATTGACACATACAGTTCCATCAGCGTGAGATGGTTTCGTGAAAATAGACTGATAGTTTGCATTTTCTCATTATTTCTATGGAACAGCTTTGCAGAGGTGAGAGGAATGGCACTGGTTTCTTTAAGTGCACTCTAGTAGAGCACCTGTGAATTGAAGAGTGTTTATATCATGGTGACATGAAGGTATATTTCTGTTGTATTACAGATTCTTTTTTCAAGAGCCATTGTACATCAAACATAGGAAAATTGACAGGAAAAATTGTGATGACTGGTCAGCTGACAATCCCAGTGCAAAGTACAGCAAAGATAGAGATTTAGAGCTTTTTGTTGCATGTTAGGAGAGTCTGCTTTCCAGAAGACTTAAGAATGATCAGTCCTTGCACTCTCTTAAAGCTTTTAGGTAGGTATATAGACTTATAGAAGGCATAAGATACCTTTGATCTTCTTAGAGTGCTTTGCTTCTGTGTGTTGACTGATAACAACAGGGAACAAATTATAAAACTACCTTTTAACAGTTGATAATGTTGTGTGGAAGGGCTGTGCCCATCTGGAAGGGCAACAACAGGTGACTTTCCTGAGAAAATTTGGGAACCCTTTGCTTAATATTTGCATATCCTTGGCATCTGAAGACACAGCTATTTATGATTTAAGTGTAGTACAAGTATCAGATAATTAATTATAAGAAATGAACAAATTTGTCCTTCTATCAGCAAATAATTTGAATAATGGTTTGCAGAGATTAGATTTTTAATCGTGTTTGAAACCATGCAGTGGATACTGTAAGATTGAAATGGAATAAAACAGAGCAAGGTGCTGTGAAAGAAAGGTGTTAAGCCTGTTAAAGGTGCAGAGAAATGAACAGAGAAGGAAAAGCAATTTCATTGAAAGATAAGTTGACAGGAAATTTTCAGATGTGATATAGAGTTCACTATATATATAGACTCTTCTGCTTTTGTCTCCCACATTTCCATGGTGAATTTTCATATTTCTGAGCCTGAATTATTTCAAGAAACATGAATTTAAAATGTTTCTTTCCCAAATATATTTCTAAGAATACCAGCTAGTTTTATATTTGACTGAAAATTTGACATGGACTGTACCGGCAACTATGAAATCTCTAGGGAATCTGCACAGAAAATTTCCTTGGAGAACTTCAGTTCAGTTTATGTTGAATAGATTGGTTGGCACCAGCTGCTGAAAGCTGAGTTCAAGCACATTGTGAGAGACAGATTGTCTTCCAAAATTTTGTCTTTTGAAGCTGGGCCAGCCCTTATTATTGGAACTACAATAATTCATGAGATGATCTCAAGCCATTTCTTTTTTATCAGAGAGATTTCAGAAAGACATTTGAGATTTTCTGTCCTCTTTTTCTCCAAATCACTGGTGAGAGCAGTTAGAATTGCATCCAGAGATTATTGCCATCAATGGGACTATTATCCGCTCTGGACACTGTGAAGAGCTCTGTCTCAGATAATCTCATGAAAAGAAATTAAAAATGAGTTGCTGAATTAGTGAAGCTGTGTAGCCATGACAGTCTTCTTAAGTATATAAGAAATACAGTTTTTACCTTTAATAAAATAACTTTCTTTGTTTTGTGTTATGTGCTAGAAAGTAGAAGAGCAATGTTTTGTATAAACTACCACTATCACTTAGTGTTAGCTAATTCAGAATTTCAGAAAGATGGAGGAATGAAATGAAATAAAATGATCCAGTGTTTTGAAAAGATATTAGGATGTTTCAATAATTTTAAAATTTGGCTTAATTTAAAATTTTCAATATATTGAATTTTTTGAAATTTAAGATGAAAATAAAACCGTTAATATTTCACGTTCCAAAGAAAATCCAATTTCAGAATTCATGTGTTTTTCTACTTCTACTTTTACTAAAGATCATTAATTTTTCAAGCTAGTTTAAATAAAAAATCACAACTTCGTATGTAAGCTGTTAACCTGTTGAACATTAATATACTCTAACTAGAGTAACAACAATTAAAGTATTCTACTGTTTGCATTCTGACCAAGAATGGTTTTTTTCCATTTACAGAATTTTACAGAATTATATGGAATTTCTTGTAAATCTGCTTAACTAAGTTCTTGATGTTCAGGGTAGTGGTTGTTTTGCCTTTTTTTCTTAAGGGCCTTTAGCTTGTTTTAGAAGGCTGTTGGATTAAGCACACTTTCTCCTAAATTACTAACTTTATATGAAATGAATTGTGAAAAATAGGCAGTAAAATATGGAAGTTGCAGAATGTCTTCAAGAATGTGTTTCTTAAGGAAATCTGTGCTGATCACTGAATATAATTTTTCTGCCCTAATGTCTGATGCTGAAATACATAAATAACTTTAGCTGCTGGACCTTTGCAGGTCCTGCAAAGCTTAACCATGCTTTCAATTAAATTGTATTCACTTACGAAACACCTGATCTTAAATTATTATTGTCTTCATGCCTGTCTAGCTGGCTTACCTTAAATTGGGTGCAAATGCACCAGATCAGCTTTGTCTGATAATTACGTACTTGGCAGGAAAATTGCAGTTTAAACTAATGGGATGCAAGTGGTGGTACATTACAAAGCTGCTCAAACAGATCATTCACATACCTGGTAGAAGGGAATCACAGGGACTTCAAGAGATCATCTAGTCCAATCCCCCTGCCGGAGCAGAATCTGAGCAGGAATTTGAGCAGGAATTGAGAAGGAACTATTTAGCATCCTTTTAATCAAAGAGTGTGCTCCTGTGAGACTTGAGAAAAAGCACAAGTGAATGCAACACAAAACAAATATGTGGAGTGGGATTTGCCCTTTTTAGTATTGCACCTAGGAACGTGTCTTGCTGACACAGATTATACTTAGACCCTTCAGTGCTGTGTAAGCTATTCTAAGTGTCTGACAGTCACAGTGTGGTCTGTGGTCCTTGAAACTATAAAAAAGATCATGCAGAACAGGTTTTATCTCCCCCCTCCCTTCCCAGATGTTGTTTATCAAGAGTGTAAATGCATCATTGAGCAGATGGTGTTCATCTTGTAGAAAGAGGGAGTGTAAACTATTAAGTGCTGCTTTCATTTCTACTTACAGTGCACAGAGAAAGCAGTAGCATGTCTAGGATGTTTCTTCATGTATCCATTTTTTTTGCCATCTAATCTCTAAGTCTAGGGTGCAAAAGAATAAAACAACATTAGTCTTCATTTTTAGTGAAGAATGCAACTTTTTGATCAGATTTGGCTGTGATCTGATAAAATGCAGTTGTAAAGAATGCTGGGTTAATGTAAAATTCATAGTTACTCTGTCTGACTTTACAGTCTGATGGGAAATCTAGTGAAGGATATGACAGTAAGGAACTGATGTGGAAATACTCTTCAATAAGAACAAAAGTTTGTATATTTTTTGTGTTTGTTTTTGGTTCATTTTTCTTTCCCTTTAAAAAATGAGAGATGTAAAAAACTATTTATGTTTTTAACCATGCTTGTGCACTCCTACTTTTTTCCCGGAACATACCCCTTACATGGTCTGCATATGGAAATGAGTAGTGCAATTGAAGATGGTTGCTTTGATATTTCTAAAGATGAATTTTCATATGCTGTAACAATCAGATTTCCAGCAAGGGCAAAGTTGGGTATGTCCTTGTATTACAGTGCTGTTTGAAGAGATTTGCACAGTGTGAAAATAACATTTAAACCTGACATTGATTTAAACAGTCTAATCCCCCTTCTGATGGATATGTTGTGCCTACTGAGTATCCTAATCCATAATTGGTTCTGGATGTTCAAATGCTGCCTATTTAGGCTACTAGTTTTTGGAAAAGCTTTTTAGCCCACGTAGCTTATTGTTCATAAATCTGTTGTGAGGTGTCAGACTGAAGAACCTGGTAGGCATTTGCAAATTCTGTATTCAAGAAAGATTTAAATGATTGTCGAAGCAGAAAGCAGGCAATAGATTGATTTTCAGAAGAGGACAGGCTATTAGAAATAATGTAGTATCATCTTGAAGCAGTGAGGGAACTTATTCTGAAACTTAAGAAAGCATACATAATACCACTGGAAACCAGACTGCTTAGCAGTTAGATTTGCAGATACTACCTTTTGAGGCAAAGAATGTGTTTTCTTTAAGAAATACTTATATAAACATTGAGGTCCTATAAACACAGGTCAGGAGTTTTTGCATGCATTACGAAAAGAGAAAAAATCTCTCCTAAAATATTTAGGTGAGTGCAACCAGAAGAAACTAGATAACTTTTACAGTCAAAGGTGTTGATTTAAACCAAAAACCACAAATGTAACCAAAACTTAATTTACATACAGAAATTGCAAACATAATTTTGATCTGAGTATCAGACTCTGATTTTTATTGGGCATATCAGTGGAGTCTTTAAATCCCAATTACCTTGGAGCCAATGGTAGAAGGGATAGGGACATTTGTAGCTGAGAAAAATGAGGATAGAAGGAGGCTGTGCCCTCTGGAAACTCCCCTGTTCTCTTTTTTAACATCATCTTCTCACCCCCTACTTAGTCTTTTGTTTAACCTGAGTGTTGTCTTTTCTTTGTTTTGTATTTCTGAACCTGAATTTCCTGAGGTGTACTGAGATGTCAATCCCATGTCCATTTAGGTGCCATCAATACATGCCATTTTCACAGATATTACTCTTCTGCTTGTTCCTTCTGTTTTTGGCAAATGCCAACATTCTCATTCATTCTTTGTTCATACAAATTTTAGCATTTCTGTTGCAGTTGTCCATTGTAATCCTTCAAGAGATTTTCTCTTGTTATTTGGGTATAACACTTCAAAGTCACATATCAACTATGACTTCCAGGGAGTGGAAGTTAAGATCAAGAGGATCAGTATAGGATTTGTGATAGTTCTACACGGAAGTAGAAATTTAGAATATTTGAAACTGATTAGACTACATAGCATCTAAGTCTCAAAAACTTATTCTACCACAAATTATTTCTCATTCAGCCTCTCATTTTAAATCGGGGATAGTATTTGAGGAATAAAATTAGTCTGCATTAATAATAATAACAGAATATAGACCTCACTGGGGAAAAAAATTAATTTAAAACCTGAAATAGTATCTTTGATTCTCAAATGGAGTAAGACTGCTAGGTGTGAACAGAATTTAAGAGGATATATGTGATTGTGGCACTGTAAAAGGCAGCAGTGATCAAGACCACATTTAAAATATGGTGTGCAGTTATAATATGCTCATTATGATGCAGGTATTAAGGAAATGAAGCAGTAAAGGAAAGAGTAGGAAGGGGCATTCAGAATTCAGACTAAAGTATTTTAGTTACTCAAAAGGTTAGAAAATCAAAGTTCAAATTCTTTAAAAATGGAAGATTAAGGGAATACCTTAACCAGCTATGCAGTGAAGAGTCTAGGGAGGATGATTGCTACAAGATTATTCAAGCTGGTGTCAAGTTGAACCAGGTGACAAAATGCTTGGGTTAAGCAATACAAATTGCTGGAGAAATGCAAGATGAGCTCCTTTTCAGCTGAAATAATTCATTAGCTAAACTCTTATCCAGTGTGTGTTTCATAGCTACTCCACTTAATGAATTCTTGATACTACTTTCTTAAGATAAGGAAAATCCAAATAGTGATTCTTAGAAAGAACAGAAAGAAAGATAATTTGAAAGATAATGTTGATTCTTAAGATTACACATGTGCATTGCACACAGAGAGATGTTCCATTGCTCTCTGTGCTTTTTTGCTGCTCCCGTATAATTAACTGGAACAAATACAATGTTTGTATGTTTCAGTTATATAGTAAGTTTTGTTCTGTTTAATTTTACAATATTTTATGCAGTAGCGTTTAGTAGATAGTATCTCTTTAAAACATAGGAAACCTGTTAAGAAAGTCAAAATATGACCTGTGTTGGAGACTCCTGTATTTTTTTTTAAGATACTGTTACAACTCTTGGGAGATTTTATTCAGAATTTCTGAAGACTTGCAACCTTTTTAAATATTTCAGTAGGAAATACAACTCATGTGCTTTAGGTTATAATGATCTGTGCACATGAACTAGCCCTAACATTGGAAACGGAGCCAAACACTGCTAGATGTTTACCCATTTCCTTACACTCTTTTCAAGTTCATCGAGGGTTTTGGTTCCTTGCTCCTTGAATCAGGAGAGTTTTTGTTATTTCTGTGTCTCTGCATTGCTCAGAGGTCATTCAGCACAAAGGAAACTGTGAGGGTTACTTCCTGCAGCTCTACGAGTGCATTGAGTGAGATAAGCCTCTTAGCTAGAAGATCTTGCACTGAGTCACAAGTGTTCATAGATGCAAATGATTAATTTTAACAAGCTGTATGTGGAGATGATAGAACTAATAAGGAGAAAGCTATTTCCTTGACTGTTCTCTGTGTGAGTTCTCCATGTCTAGTGTGTGTGCAAAAGTGCCCTAACATGGCTTTAGATAATGTCCATCCATTTCTGCATACTTGGTATTCAGTATTTCTGTCAGGAATTTCATATGAACTATAGGTCAATTCACTATGAAGTATCTGAAACACTTTGGAAATACCCTTCACTCGTGATGGACATGTGTGGGAGCTCTGTATGTTCTTCAGCCTAGTCACAAAAACTGCTTTATACCAAACTGTTTGTCATCCACATGTTTCAGGAAAATAGGTAAAAGCCTTCCCCACCCCTACCAGCAAGAATTATAGGAAAGAAGGGAGTTGTTCATGGAAAAGTAGTGTTTTTTAGCCCTTGTAATTGGAAATAAAGACACATGAATTCTCTGACAGTCAGATTGAAATGTTTTCCTCTCACATAAATTGATGAGTACACAATTCAGTTTGCAGAGATCTTCTGGACATAATCCAGTCCAACCTTCTGCTCAGAGCAAGGCATGATTTGAAAGCATCATTTGGTTGACTGGGGACTTACTACATGTGGTATTTTCCCATTGTATGTGCAAACAGAACTAGTTGTCTCACAAGTAAAATTCACTATGTCTCTTGTATTTATTAATTTAGTGGGTTAACTACATTTCTTAGTATTCCTCTTGCTAAGCAGCTGATTTTTCTCTCTTGTGATTTTAGCTGGACTGCCAGAAGGGAAAGAAAATAAGGGAGAGGCTTAAGCGTATGAAAACCCCTGAAATTACTTTAATGAAATAATAATAAGTAATGATGATAGTGAGAAAATAATAATTTATATGCAATATATACAGAATTGGTATTGAGCTGCCAGGATGATAGTCACACCTGGGAAAGTCTGATTCTGGACTCGGTGTCAGATAGGAGCTGAACACAGGAACTGTATTCAGTAATGCACAAATTTGGATCAGAGGCAAAACAGAGAGTCGTTCTCAGAAGTCCACTGAAGAATCAGAATGACTCTTCCATACTGAGCATGGGGCAGATGGGATTTAATACTTCCTCAGTCAGTTTTGGGTCACCTATCCAGTCCTCCATATTATTCTGCTTCCAACCCCCTGGTGTGGCACATAACAAAATTAGCTGGCCTCAGTTGTTATAGCAGTAAGTATAAACAGGAGCCTCTCAGTATGCCCTTCCTTGATATTAAATATAAATGTGAGGCATTATTAAGTCTGAGGAATGGGCTGTTAATTTCAGAGAGTGCAGTCAGCTAGAAGAGGCTTAACTGAAAAGTAAAATTAAGAGTCTTTATTTTCCTCAAATCAGGATAATTTGTTTTGAAGTTCTGATATATTGGATGATCAATTTTTAAACAGAGGATTATTTATCTGCCATCAGATAACTTCAGTAATTGCAAACAATTTAAAAAAAAAACTAATAGGAAATAAGTCAATGAGATAATGAGTCAATGATAAGTCAAGAAGATTTCTGAATTCAAGATCTTAACACTTATTCCTAAAAAATGTTTTAGTATTTTCAGTATCATACTTCAGACTGCTAGTCGCTTATTAAGATTAGATTCTATGATTTTATTGCTGACAATTTAAAAGCATAACATAATACTATTTTGTATTTACTGTATCAATCTATTTGAAGTATGTAGTACTTAATAGTTAGAATCAATAAAAGTGATCAGCTAGACTTAAAAGTCATAATATGAGCTCTGTACATTGTGTACAAAAGGAGCTACTGTGAGAACAAAGCTGGTCTTATTATAATTGTGGATGTCAGAGATGTCAGAGAAAGCCTGGCAGAGAAAATATTTTTAATAATCTCTAGTACCAGTAGGGATCTTTAAAAAAGCATTGGATAGCCACATCTACCAACAAATAATCATTAAGCAGTCAAATCAGTCAGAGCAGTGAGTATGGCGGCTGGTGACATCACTTTACAAGAAAGATTTTTTCTTTGTTGCGTGTCTGAAATGTTAAGAATAACTGGTGTCTTTTTGCTTGAACTTCACATGCAGAATTGTTGTCTGTTCTTGCCTTGGAGCTCAAAAACATACTTGGCAAAATGAAGAATGACCAGGTAAACCGATGTCCTTTTATGATTATTGAAACTACTCCAGCCAGATTGAACTGCTTTATAATCTATTTTCCCATGGTGCAGAGCTGTAGAACAGATGTTTTCCTGCTGTTTTTTTTTATTTTAGGAGACATGAAACAATCAGTTCTGTTTCTTTGTATGATTAGTAACTACATGCTCATTGCAATTCTTTTCATTCAATTATACATTTAAATGTGAAGAGAATGAACAGCCTGGTCATATCTGGCTACCATTCCTCATTTCTTGAAAGGCGGCTAGATAAAATGTAACTCAGTGATGTGGTAGAGGAGATTTGAGAGGAATACTGACCAGTGGTTTCTGAAGAAAGTTATTTTGATGCAAAAGATAGTGAACTTGCCTTTAATATAAAATAAGTTGCATTAATTACATAAGCAAATGTGATGATCAGAACTGGCGTAGTTGTTATAGCAGCTGGGACACTGGAGAGCCTAGGGAAAAGCATGAATTCCCAGAGTGAAAATGGAGCAAGAGTGACAATATTGGGATGTTGCAGTCAAATCATAGTTTGCACTAAAGTTTTATTCAGAATTCAGGAGCTTCCGAAGGTTGATATAATTCTCCCAACAAAGTTCACATAGAGTAGAAGTAGATGAATGTTGCTGAATGACATTTCATGGGTTTGGGTATTTTTTCCCTTCAGAAGTGGAATTACAGATTAATTGACACTAACAAAAATGCTTACTGCTGAACACACAATAATGCTGAGTTCACAAAGACATTTGCAATTGCCTTTCAGAAACATAAAGTGTTCCTGCAGAAAATGCTGCTTTAATGTAGCATAAAAATACAATTTAATCTCTAAGCAGGTGTGACTGTAAATGGGGAGAAAGTGTAGTTACTGTTCTTTCTTATCATCAGTTTCTCTAATTATTTTGCTTTCTTGTAAGAATTATAGCCTTTATAACATCAGAGCTAATTCATGTATCTAAAATGGATGATGGTATTTATCTTTTTATGCAGAATATTTTTTATTGCACATTTTACATTAACAAGAAACATTACTGGCTAGAATTTTAATTTCTGAAATTAAATAGCTAAAATGTTAGATGTAGAATAGAACAGATGGCTAAGTGGGCAGAGCATTAAGTTGCTGGGCCATGATGGTGGTGCAGTACTCAAATAGGAAATGTTCCCCAATCTGGTTACCTGTGAGCACACACATTCCTTTTTCGCCTGTTTTTTGGAAAGCAGAGACTGATATTAGCAATGCTATGCACATAAACCATTTTACTCTTTTCTATCTGCAATACCTTTAAGCAGACTAAGATTGGAAATTAAAACCCTGAAATTTGGGAAATCTGAGAATTAAGATTTACACTGACATTATTGCAATGATCGTACTACACAAACTATCAAAAAAAGATTTTTCTCTCTCATCTAATATTTAGTGAATTTTCAAGCATATTTGAAAGATAGTTATTCTTAGTATTCCAGGCAACTGTTGGAGAACCACGAAACAAATATTATGATAGCAATAATACCATCTCTTTATATAGGACATGAGTTTTAAATTATTTTTTAAAAATCAGCTAAGTGGACTTCAAGACAAAAGCCAGCCTGCCATCTTCCACATTCTCAACTGCCTCTCCCTTCATTGTGGATTAATAAATGTAGAAACTAGCCAGAAAGTGCGATCTAATTGAGTGTGAGGAAGGGCCGATCTTGACCCAGTTGGATGTTGAGGTTCTTGGTTTTCTTTCGTTGTTGTGAAAGTGTAATATTGCTGTGAGTTCTCAACTTGGACCTGTAAAATGAAAAGCCATCGTGACTTTGAGCAGATTCCAATGGATTTATGGGGCGAGCCTTGAGCAGGAAAACGAGGAAGGTACTTTTCTGTTACTTATGAAGTCAGAGTTGCTCCAGATACCCTTTTATTAGAAGAATGCTCTGTAAGTACTTAGTTTTCCTGTGACACACCAATGCTTGGTTCAGGGTCCATCTTGTGTATTTGTGTATTCTTCTGTTTGGTGCATCAATTGGTAGAAGGAAGTGAGAAAGAGCACCTTTTGACAGGTCCAGTGGTCCTCAGGACCACTTTTGAAAAGCTTAATGTTGGAGATCCTTAATATTAAAAGCTGAAACTGTCTGTTATAGGTCATGTTGCCTCTTGTTAGTCTGCAATTGATCGAATTGCCTAAGAGAGTCCAGTGCAGAACTATGGAGATGATGAAGGGATTGGAGCATCTCTCTTGTCGGGAAAGGCTGAGGGAGCTATGTCTCTTTAGCTTGAAGAAAAGGAGACTGAGGGGTCACCTCATTAAGGTCTATAAATATGTAATGGGTGAGTGTGAGGAGGATGGAGCCAGGCTCTTCTCAGTGATATTCATTTATAGGACAAAGGGCAGTGGGTGCAAGCTGGAACACAGGAGGTTCCTCATAAATATGAGAAAAAAACTTTTTCACAGTGAGGGTGACAGAACACTGGAACAGGCTGCCCAGAGACGGTATAGGGTCTCCTTCTCTGGAGACATTCAAACCCAGCCTGGACACCTTCCTGTGTGACCTGATCTAGATGGAAGATGATCTCTTGAGGTTCTTTCCAATCCCTGACATTCTGGAATTCTGTAAATTGTCAGAAATAATCATAAGCTTGAGATAAGAAATTTAATACATCACTATCTAGTTTTACAAAACTGCACTTAAAATTATTAGATGTTGCATCAGTTTCAGGAATGTTTATATTGGCCACAGTTGCAAGTACAAGTATATAGTATTCTCCCTGAACTCAAATTAACATACAATTAACATATTAACATACAATTAATAAACTCCTGAAAGTGTCTGGTTTGTGACTTAGATCCTTATATCTACTTAGATGTTTTAATTAAAACAATGAGAAATCAATGAAAATTAAGCTTCTGAAGAGAACTCAAGTTTTTACTTCTGAGGTTCTAACATAAGTAATGAATCTTGTATTAGTGTAGGCTCCGTGAGTTGGAGAGAGGTAAAATTTGAGTATTTGGGATCATATTCGGCTTCCTTAGTGTGTTTTTTTTCTGAAGTCTTTTGCCTCATTCATATAAAATTCCCAGTATCTACAACAATGAAGTACAAATCATATTTGAAACAGCCACTTTTCCTGCACTTTTTGAAGGAAACCAGTTCAATGAAGCAACAGATACTATGGGAAAAAACAATGAAATCTGATAGTACATTACATAATACAGTCACAAAATGATGGAAAGAAATTTGCTTTAATTTTGTAAAAATGATAGGTATTTTCTCAGGAAGAAAATGGTAGTGGTGGACAGAAATAATAACATGTAGGGCTGCGACGGAGAGAAAGTTTTAACTATCACTCTCTTGACATACAGCAAGAATTCCCAGGTATGTGCTAGGGAGTAGCAAGTACTTTTTATCTTTTAGAATGGGTAACATAGGTATGAAGAAATCTCCACCAAGTTTGAAGCTGCATGCACTGAGTTAAGCACTTGTCTGTGCTACTTATGAACAATCAAGCAAAGCTGAATGAGCTAACAGATGTTGTTTTGCTGGGTGTTTCTCCCTCTCCAACATAAGGAATAAGACAGTTGGAATCATGCTTCCCAGAATGTCTTGCTTGTCTCACAGCTTTGAGACTGTCACAACTTCCTCATGCCTTTTATTTGCTCTAGTAGGAGATAACAATCTACTACTGCTTCTAGCCTGGAGATGCTTGAAGATTTTGATCTCTAAATGTGCACATAGACTTGGAATGTATGCAAGTAGATTTTAGGGTGGTTGGAGTTTTTTATTATTTTAGATTTTTAAAAATTTTCCTTGTAAAGGAATATAACTATCCTCAAACTAGTTTTCTCCTATAGCTGCTCCTGTGACCAACAGTGAGTTCACTGGAAAGCATGATATAGTTATACTACAACGAAGGGATTTATGTATTTTGAAACTCAAAGGATCTGATTCAATTTTTCTGGTTTTATAACAGTTTTCCTCTAAAAAAACTGAACCATTTATTGTATCTCTGCACATCCCAAGTTCTATTTTTAGTAAATCAGTACCACATTTCTATCTTTTAGAACTTTTTTATGTCTTTAGAATTTCATCTCTCCAGAGAAGATGTTGTTTTGCTGGGTAGTGAGAAGAAAGAAAGGAGCATGGCCTTCCTCAATGACTTGGCCAGAAGAATCAATCATAATTCATTCCTTGCAAAGGGCAGGCAGACAAAATTAGTTTTCATATATTAAGTCTTGTGAAGAGCCTCTCTTCATAAATCTTAACTATTTCAGATATCATGCTTTATGTGAGGATTCAATGTACCATGGTAACCCAGAAAAGTACAGGAATAAAAGACTGTTAACATATACATTACACTAAAAGATGATGTTAAAAAAGCATTGACAGAATGAATAGGAACTGGAATACATCCAAAGTCTGTGTGCGGATTTGGAGCTTGAAATCTGTGAGCATCATTCTCCAGGTTGAGAAAAACTAGAGGCAGTAGTAATATCCTACTGGAGCAAGTTCATATTGGATTTGCATGTCATTATTTCATACTGATTTATTCCATAATATAAAAATCAGAGTTTGGTACATACTTTTGAAATACCTGAGTTTTGTTTTCTAATGTGTCCTGCATGGAGTAGTTGATTGTTCCACATAATGCTTCAATGCTTCACCTAAACTACGACAATGGCAAAGTGTATGTAAACTTTTTAAGCATTTTTGAAAATGTTATCCCTTTAGTAGAATTAAATTTATAGAAGATCAGTCTAGATTTGTTAGGTTACTATGCACTAGTATGGTGAGATATTCACAGAGTTTTGTGTTCATCATAGGAATAGAAATAAAAGGAACCCATCCACTTGAGTGGATAGAGCTTGAAATATATGTCAGTATTTTCTCCCTTGATCATGTCAACAACCCAGTTAACTTCAATTATAACAGTAACCAGAATAAAATGCCTGTTTAAATAGTTGTATGATTTTGTTCTATAATAACAGACAATCTCATATAAAAAGATAGAGAAAATGACTGAAATGGTTTGAGTTATTAATGGGTATTTATGAAAACCATGAGAAGTAATAGGGTCAGGAGAACTTTTTGATGTATAGCTCTGTAGACATCGCAGTGAGATAAATCTTCTGCAACATCTACCTGCAGAATCTTCTCACTAAAAGGAATGAAGATGCACTGCTGTGAAATTACTGAAGGTATAGAGAGAATAAAGCCTTATTCTTGTCATCAGTATATCTGATAAGTATGCTATTTAGCATAGTTTTTTTAAATTATTTTCCTAATCCTAATGAAAAACCCCATCTGTTTTGTAAGGCTTGTGAGTCATTGTGCCTCTTGCATAACTCATCTTTCTGAATGTCTCTCATGATTTTTATTTTTAACTATAAAAGAAGCCAGAGCAGTAGAATGTAATAAATGTGTTTTGTGCTTCTTGCTTATTATTATTATTGCCTGAAAATAATTTTTATATCACAATAATGCAGTAATTTTTCATACTGTTTTATTATAATGCAAGAGTAATCAGTTAAAGTGCACAAATTGCCATTAGAGCTTCAGAGTCCCCTATTGCTTTCTTTCCTTTATAAAATAGAGCAGATTAATGTCTCCTTTGCCTTTTCTATTATTCAGTTCTGAACACAGTTAAGAAAATATGTGCGGCAGAAATGCTGCTTCTGTGTGGCGATTGAAATGTTTATTTTTGTAGTATCCTTGTTTCTAGGCAGGTTATCATTTGGCAGGTATTTGCCATTTTGCCATAATGAACCATGGTGATTCCTCCAACACAGAAACTTTCCAGTTGTTCCCAAACTCTTCTGCTGCAACTGAAAAGCCATTTAATATGCTGCATTTAAAAATCACAGCAAGGGACTCAGGTACTTGCATGAAATGGCAGCTGTGTGCCTAACTAAAGGCCACCTTCGTAGCTGTGTAATGGGGAGTGGCAGAAAAAGGCATATTATGTACAGTAAAACCTTTTCAAGTAGGTACAGTTTCTATCTGTAATGTTAATGGAGCAGAAGGAGCACAGCTTTCCTTGTGAGAGAACAAAGCAATTTGCCAAAGCCCCAAAAGAAGCTCTATCATGGGGGAGAGGACTCAGTGCTAGCAATGCAAAAGACTCCTTAATTTTATCCTCATTCTTTTCCTGCAGCAAAATTTTGTTTTTCCATGCGTTAATGGGAAGAACAATAATCAATATACCACTATTGTGTTTATTGTGATAATTTAAAACCTTCAAGAGCATAGTCTTGCGTTTTTGGAATTCCATCTTTTAACTGAATTTTTAAATTTAGACGAAGAGGAGTCTTAATGGATTTTTCATTGTTGTTTGGGGTTCTTGTATGCAAACTTGAATGTAACTTTGTGCAGTGTTAATGTCTGTTTATATGTGTGTTTTTTGTAAGTTTCGGTCTTTCCCACCAGAAGAACTTAAAATACAAAGAATGAATGTAAAACAAAATAGTGTTTATCCAATTAGTTGGATGACTTTACATCTTTCATCAAGAATTTGCGTTAGGGGTGAAATTTGTTTGTATCTCCAAAATGTGGTAGGAGGAAGCAGATGGTGAGATCCAGTAGATAGGGTTTTCTGCATACTTTCTTGCAGCCTCTGAACCTTTCATCTGTTCAGGTGAAAATGCTTGTGTTTGAATTCTGCCAAAATTCTGGCCTCTCTTTGCTTTTTGTCTTTTGAGGAAAAGCAATCATCAGTATTTTTGCTATCTTCCTTGAGTTGTTATTGAAGCTCATGGAGCTTAGCTTGTATGTGCACAGTCAGAGAGAATGTCATGATAAGCTGCAGATATTTTTTCTCAGGAAGGAATGGCTGTTGAAGCTGCATCTGCCTTTACATACCTGTCTGAAAGGCCAAAGCTACTGTTTCACCCAGATTTCAATCTCAAGAAAGAAGGGAGGAAATAGATATTCCTGCCTGTGAGTGTGTACCATTGTAGGATCTGTTGTTTCTGATTGAGGTGGGAAAGAGTGCTTTAAAGTTTGCTTGCTTGGTTCCCTGAGTATATTTGTGTGCATACAGGTGTGGAAAACAAGACAATGGGATAAACAAATGCCACTGCTTTGGAGATTTACCCTGATAAATCATTAATACATAATAGTGTATGGCTATTGTATTTGCCTGTATTGTTGTGTGTTTTTAATACTTGATTTGGAATCAGAGGCATGCTACTGACATTGTTTTACTCTTTACCAAGGTCTATAGTGAGAAGACAAGGGGAGATGCTTTTAAAATGAAAGATTAATGTTATCCAGGTTATTATGATGCCTCCTCCCTGGGGGTGTTTAAGGTCAGGCTGGACAAGGCACTGAGTGGCCTGATGTAGTGGGAGGTGTCCCTGCCAATGGCAGGGGGGTTGGAACTCGATGATCTTTAAGGTCCCTTCCAACCCAAACTATTCTATGATTCTATGATTCAGAGCTGTGGATGCTCCCATCACTGAAAGCATGTGAGGACATTGAGCAACCTGATACATAGTGAAAGATGGCCCTGCTGATGGCAAGGTAGTGGACTAGATTGTCTATAAAGACACCATGCAAGCCAGACCATTCTATAATCTTAATTTTTATGGTTTGTCTTATTCATAGAGTGAGAGATAATGTGATGAGAAGCAAAGGACTTAGGAGGGCTTTAAAAATTTGGAAGCCAAACTTCTTCCACAAACGCCTAAATCCTGGGCCCTATCTCCATAGTTCTTTTGGATGACCTGCACAGGGTATTTGTGAACTACCAAGCATCAGTAAGTTGTCCAATGTGTATTTCATCAATAAGCTCCCCAGAGAAAGTGCACTGAAAGAAATTAGGATTTATGTGTATCTTTGGTTCTTTGCAAAAAGAAAATTTTCCATTCCCCTCAGCTGAATGNAAAGAAATTAGGATTTATGTGTATTTACTTATCTTTTCATCATGGTATGAATACAACCAGGCCAACTCTGCATTTGGTGCTGGAAAGCATATATNCATCAGTAAGTTGTCCAATGTGTATTTCATCAATAAGCTCCCCAGAGAAAGTGCACTGAGAGAAATTAGGATTTATGTGTATCTTTGGTTCTTTGCAAAAAGAAAATTTTCCATTCCCCTCAGCTGAATGTTTATTTATGTTATATCTCTGGGAAAAAAAAACAAAACAGTAAAATATGAATGGTTTTCTGGATACTTTCACTCAACATTTACTGTTCTCTGAAAGCTGGCTGATAGTGATCCCATTATATAGGCGTTGTGTACAATATGACTTTAAGTAGCTAGAGGAATAAATGACTCTGATTTTGCAAATACTCGTGTCTATTGATGAAGCATATTTTCTTGCCTCTTTCATTTCCAACTTGTTTGTAATTTTTTTAGATGGGAGATAATCCACTGAAATTTTTGAGTGAAACGCACAAACTCATTTATCATTAGCTGATGAAAGTGTTTGTTGAGAGTGTTTGTTCTGATTCCCACAGCAATTGCTGTGATGAAACTTGGAGGCAAATCATATGCATTGTATCTAATAAAAAATTATTTTGAAAATATATTTGTGCACTGTAACATTGAATACTACAAATAACAGAGTCATTAGAGAAAAAATGACGTCTCTTTAAGTTTAATTACATTTTTGCTTGCATTCAATTTGCCAGTGCCCTCTCTACCTGATTTTTGTTATATACTGACTTTTCACATATTGTAGGTAAAGTAAATATAGCTTGAGACTGTTTTTATCATTACTTATTGCAGAACTTAGAAAGAATTTAAGCCAGAAGATTCCCATTTTAGGTTTGCCTTTCAAACATTCCTAGTAGTCTGAATGCAATATGATGTGGAACCATCACTTTGGATTCATTTCTACTTACATTCAATGCCAAAATAATGAGAACAGCTACGGTCTTTGACCTATGTAAGACTCCCATTTTCATACTCCTTTAATGACCAGTCAATGATCTTCCTGGAGAAACAGACCCTTTTTCCCTCTTGCCAATGCTGTCTTCTCATGTCAGCTGTCAAGGCTGGACCAGGAAGGTAGGAGTTTGTTTGTTTTTTAGCTTTATGGGCTTTGCTACACACTGTTACTGAAAGCATCCATCTTAAGTATAAACCAAAAGATATGTTATTTTAATTGTTAAATGTTGAAGTTCTTGTTCTACATGTGTGGCTTTTATAATGGCTGTACTGGCACAAAGGAGGGTGTAGATGAGCTATAGAAATAATGGACTAGGTATATGAAATTTGTAACTGGCTTTGAAGCAGTCTTCACCATGAGACAAGACTGACCCATTTCATCCATTATCAGGTTACATAAAGCTTTGCAGAAACCACCTATGCAATTTGCGGTCTTTTCACCATTACTAAAAACCAACCCTTTCTCCTTCATTCCAATTTTCAAATAAGAGCAAAGAATTGCTCTAGCAAATAGTATTTAATGTGTCAGGATTAGGTATTTTCTTTATGGATTTTCTTTTTGGTTTTTACCTTTCTTTTTCTCCATAGTTGATACCCAGAAGTCATATTTAAGCCATCCTTTGTGAAAGTCCAAGCCCAAAGAGGACTTTCAGAGAGCTTTTGTTACACCATCATGCTCAGCTAAGTTAGGTTATCTTTTTTAGAATAAAATGCAAGTGGTTTTGGATGCCCAGAGATAGTATTAAACTGGTTTTTTTTCAGTTTGGAAAGAATTGCAAAGATTTCCACTACAAATTATTTCAATGGCAAATTAGTATGCATAGATCTATTAATTGAGAAGAGTAAAATTTAAACAGTAATTTTTGAGAGCAAAATACCATGATATTTCAGGGCATATAAGTATTTTTGTGGTAATTACCACTTAAAACCGTATTGACTTGCTATGAGTAATTCCCTCTTCACTGGCAGCTACTCAGACAGTGGGTAACATTTTTGATCTGCCTCTTGGATGACCAGCAGTGTGTTAAAATAAAGGGTTATCAAGCAGTGTAGAAATCACTGACCACTGAATTGTAATAGAAAAGCTGACTACTGTGGGAAAAAAAAGAGTGCTAAAAGATGCCACTAATGTGATTCCAGAGATGTTGAACTCTAAAGGTTGCAAAATTACTGCAAAAAACCTAGAAATACAGTCAGTCATTTTTATGGATAAAAAGATTGATAGTGAGTACAATAACTATTAATTCCTCTTATGAAAATACTATCATCCACTTAATAAATTAACTCCACCTTTGCTTTTGTACCTTTAAATTTGTCACTACAAAAAATATTTTTACAAGTAGAAATTATACCTGTTTGAAAAAATAGACCAAGGTACCCTTTGAAAAAAAGTAATGAAAGTTAAAACATGATCTAATACATGATTTGCCATGTATCCTTTAAAGGCTTACATGAACCAAATTTACATTCAGTATGAGCACTATAAAGACTTATGAAGTAAGGAATTTAAATAGAGTGAGTCATCCTAACAAGAATATTTTTACCTTAATGAGAAAATTTATTAGAAGAGAAAGAACAGTGCAAATTATCTTTATGCCTTTTGAGATGTTGCAAACTACATTGTTTTGTTAGTAATGTATTATATTACATAGCTTCTGTAATGTTACCTAGTGCCATTAAAGGATCACAATCTCAACATACATTGTAAGTACATGGTCTATTAATATTGAAGATAGTTTCTGCATAAGGCAGTAAATTCAAATCTGTTTGCAACCATATTGTTTTGATATTACCATATTATTTTGATATATAAAGGTATTACCTTTATATTTTTCTTACTTGTGTAACTGGTTGTGTTTAGTGGATAGGAACATAATGGATTAGTGGACTGGGTCCCTTTCCAAAATATTAAAAAAAACTATTTCCTTTTGAACTATTGACATACATTCTTTTTCTGTAAAATATGAAAATGTGTAACCTGAATATCCTTTTTATGACCATAGGACTTTGCCTAGCTTCTTCCTACTCATCTGTGAACAATATTTCTGGACACCTCCTCATGTTCAGAAGTATATATCGTGTTTACAAGTAAGAGAGGATGGAATTAGCCCTTAATGCACCTTCCATTTCTTTATTTCACAAACAAATTTATAATTTGGGCTGAAATCATCCTCAAATTAGTCCAGTTTAATAGTGGAAACGCATAAAGAAGGTGGCACATTGAAGCTGTTGATGCTGAGAGCTTTTGTTGGTTTATATTATGTATTCATTCATGTTTGAAGAGCTTTTTGAAATGTACCACCTAGTGATTTTCTGTCAACATGCTCTTGAGTAGCAAGCACTAGTATTTTTGAATCACATGTCAGTAGTGAAAATATGCCAATGACTTTTTTGATTCTGTCACTTTGAATGAAAGGATGTGCTCTCTACTGTGTAGCATAACTACAGTGACAGAATATTATCAGTTGTTAGGAACTGATGCTTTAAGTAGTCAGGAAAGGTATTTTTTGGTTTTATTCTAAGCCTGGTAACTTACAGAACATGAAAAGTAAAACAGAGTGGAAGTATCCTATTGCTCCCAAACATGTTCTTTGTAATCATTTATTCTAGTGTTTGATTTTTATTGGAACATTTTAATCAAAAGCCAACATTCAGTATTGCATTGGTGTAAGTGTAGTCATTGGGGTTATTAAGGAATCTTCTGATGGAATAGACAACTTGAGTTAAGTAACGTCACAATTTTGACCTATCTGCTTCCTAAGTACAATGCTGCAATAACATGATCTTTATTACAAGCTATCTCATTTCATGATTCAGTTCAGCAGCTATTTCATTATACAGGTAATTATTAAGCAAAGGTCACATACCTAAAGCTGCTGAATGTTGTACACATTGTCTGGTTTTAGATTGAGTGAAGTTTCTGGATGTGTGGTTAATAAAGAAACTATACTTCTGTCACTTTTAGTTTGCCAGGAGTTGCAACAGCCACAAAGGTAATGTAATTTTTTGTCACTGTAAACACTAAAGCTATTTTTTTTCAGTAACAGTACTGTGGGCGAAGGTTTTCCTGTCCTGCAATTTGAAGATAAAGATGTCATTATAAATGCCATAGTATTCCTTTCAGTTCATCCTTTTAAAATCTTTCTTCATAATGTCTCTACCATAGAGGAGATTTATACACCTCACATCTGCACCCAGTAAGAGGTGTGGAACAGATCCTTGTGTAAACTATGCTAGTATAAACTATGCACATGGAAAATAAGTTTCTAACAAATTTGGTGGCCTTCTGTGATGTCATTACAGGGTGTGTAGATAAGGCAGGAGCAACTGGCATCATCCATCTGGACTCTGTAAAGCTTTGAATGCTATCCCTATGATGTCCTTGTTTCTAAAATGGATTTGATAGATGGACCATGTGGGGGATAAGGAGTTGTCAGGGTAGTTGCACTTAGAGTTATGGTCAAAGACTTGAGATCCAAGTTGAGACCTCATCAAGTGTGCCATTGGCATCAAGCTGTGTGATGGTGTCAACATGCTGGAGGGAAGAGATGCCATGCTGGAGCAAGTCGAGGGCTAGAGCACCTCTCCTATGATGACAGTCTGAGAGAGTTGGGGCTCTTCAGCCTGGTGAAGAGAAGCCTCTGGGGACACCTTTTAGAAGAGGAAGCCTATAAAAAAGAAGGGGAGGAAGTAGTGTTTTTAAGCTGAAAGGCAGTAGATTTAGAGTAGTTTTTAGGAAGAGATTCTTTACAGTGTGGGTGGTGGGACATTGGAACAGGTTGCCCAGAGAAATTGTGGGTGCTCCTTCCCTGAACATTATCAAGGCCAGTTTGAATGGTACTTTGAGTAACCTGGTCTTGTGGAAGGTGTATCTGTCTGTGGAAGGGCAGTTGGAATTAGACTGGTGCCTGGAACAGGTTGTGATTCTATGATTATTTAAGGGAAAAAAAAATCCCAAAACTATGTCAAGAAGGAGTGAAGGTTATTGTTACTAGTTTCTCTGAAAATTTTGTGGTAATGGTTTTGCCCCAATTATAGCTCTTATAATAGAGCCTGTTAGTGTAGAAGCTAATGGTCAAAAAACTAACTAGGATCTAAGAATCCCTACTACTATACAGACTTGCTACTTGACTTTGAGCAGGTTATTAAAGTAGCTTTGTGAAAGTATTCATGGCAGGTAGGGGAAATTTGGTAAGAGCATAGTTGCCTGCATTTTAATACTTTAACACAGTACCTTTTAACTGTGAGTGTTGTATTTGCACATGGTATCAATAAGAGTGCCCCTTTAACATTTAGTTTATTTTTTTCTACTGTATTTAAGAATTTTTACATTGCACTTTGGGTATCAGTTGTTTGATGGGTTCAAGGGATCCAAATGTGCGCACATGCAATTTCGGAAAAAACTGGCTATTCCTCTCAGTGAATGAACATTCTTCAGACCTTTTCCACATAGTTTTTTTTTAGTGGTTCTCAGTTTTTCTGGTTGAAATCTCTCTGAAGTCAATAGATGCCCCTTTTGTGGTCTTCACTTAATTATATTAAGGCTGTAAAAAATGTGAAAGTTAAATCCAGTCCAAAGAGTGATTGGACAAGTCACTGACATCCACTGAGGGCTATGCAATACTACCTTCGTAGTTATCTTCCTTACCTACAAATTGTCACAGAACAAAAAATCTATTTGAGAACAATGATGATTAATTTATAAACCAATAACTGCATCTTTAATGAGTTGCTTCTCAAAGCATCCAGCCTAATACTAAGCAGAGTTCTAGCCTGTGACGTGTGAGGAATGTGTTTTAACTACTCATTATTTCAGGCAGCCAACTGTAGCTGCTGCAAGTTCTGGACTGACTGAAACTTTCCTTCTCCCTGGATTGTTGCTTCTTTTGTTTTACAGTGAAGCCTCACGTAGCTTTCCCAGATGTTATCTAGAGACTTTAAAAAAAGAGAACCAAAAAGAAAAAAAGCCCAAAAAACTATGTCTTGCTTATATGTCTTACATCAGTTTCAGCCTGTTGCCTTCTAGGATATTACACAAGTGCTGGCAGACATGGTTACAGTGCAGATATCTTCTGGTTGTCCATAGCTCTGGATTGCCTTTTCATTGGAAATTTTTTCTATTGTAGAGTAAGAGCATCAGCTGTAATCTTGACTAACTGATATTCTTGTGTTTTCTTAGAATAATTTCACAAATGGATTCATTTCCTACCTACAGTATCTACTGAGAAGGCATGAGGAAAATGGGCATATCACTTGTAAAATGTCAGAACATATTTAGTGTCACAGACACTGTGAATAATGTTGCCATTTGTAAATCTGCATGTCTCAGTAGATTCTCAGTTAACTTAAAGGATGTCTTGTTATTACAAGTCCACTTGTGAGTTCTCCGCTAATCTCAAGGGAATTTAATTTCTATATTCTATTAGGAAACTACAAAGAAACTACAGTGATAGCTTCCCTCTTTCAACATGTCTGTGTGTAAGCTGTTATAAACTCAGTGCAGTTAACATGTCTTGTTCGCTTGAGTTTTTTAGCGGCAGCCTGAATTTATCCACTCACCACAGAAAGGTTTTATAGTACATCTCCTAACCTTTGGTCACAATCTTCCAGGCTGTTAAAGCTTCATATCATTTGGATTACTTTGCTCCTGGCTTTACAGTGCTGAAGAGAAATGGGTCATTGATCCAATAGCATGACAGTAAATATGGCAGCGGGATGGTTGACAGCTTTTTTATTGCACAGTGTGTGTATTGGAAGTGGCTGTGTCTGCTAGAGTCCCACTGCAATAGTCTCTGGTGCAGGTACGTAGTCTCTATTTACTCTGTATGCTATGGGTTTTGTGCTGTCTTGCTCAGTTGCTGGGAGTTTTCTTTTATGTTATGTGTTTCTTTCTATGGTTTTGACTGGGCTATCCATCCTGCCTCCCACATTCTTTAAATTTGACCTTAACTTTATACCAGTAGCTACAAATACTTATGCTTAGGCAGTAGGATAGTGCAGATATATTTGAACTGTTGTTAAACTTGGCAGCGGTGAAGCTGAATAGGATTGAGATAATAGAAGTCTGAGTGGTTATCCAGATTCTCATGACATTTTTCAAGAGTACACTGAGCTTTATATTGTGCTGTCTTTATTGGTGTGTCTCTCACTTAAAAGTAACTTTACTGCATCTTGTTTTTTTGATGTTGGATGATTCAGTTGCACCTTTTTTTGGAGGAAGTTTGCTTGCTGTATATAACTGTTCTGTTAGATACAATATGCTCCTCTATGTTACAAGTCTGGCTTTAATTAAGGAAGCTGTACCATTCCAGAGGTTCTGTATGAAGGTCAGCTTTAACTAGTCTATTTCAACTTTCACTTTTTGTTTTTGAGTGAAAAACCGCATCTCATTCTCTTGAGGGTTGTATCATTCATCATTCATTAGGCATCTTTACTAACTGGAAGTATTTATTTCAGGTTTATTTCTAGCACCAGTCTTACATCTCATTGCTTCTTCAGTGAAATAGAAAAGACTCTGCCTTCTGACTTCTCTTTATCTTCCAGGCTTAACTCTGCCTGCAGACTAATTTCTAGCACCATTTACAATGTTTTCCTGTCTTTCTTTTGAAATCTGGTCTGCACTGTAGTCTGCGTTTGTAAATGCTGTATACTTCAACTTGTAATTATTTTTCTCTTTTAATAGATCTTATGATTTACAGCTGTCAATACCATGTTTTCTGCATTGTGTGCTGGATAATACCTATAATCAGCTAGTATTTTCCTTTTTGGAGCATGTCTTGACAAAATGTGGCTATTACAAGTAGAACTGTGTATGTACTCAGTTTCACAGTCTAGCAACCTCTGCTCGTCAGTGCAGATTCCATGCCATTACTGTTGATAAGAAGGAGAGGAACTCACTTTATGGAGTGAGGGTGGATGTACTTTTACTTACTCCTTTGGACTGCTGCTACCAAAGTTTCAGAAGATAGGAACAGTAATTACTCTTTCACATTAATGGGATGAGTGAAGCACTTGGATACATAAAACAAAGCCTTGTATAGGGCCTCAAATCTGGAAAGGACTAAAATTTCTTTCTTTAGAATCTCTGTGTTTTATTGACTAAAACTAGTTTAGAACCATGGTAGTTTTTTGCACCAGTTTCTAGCTCACAATTTCTCTATGTCTCTTCAGTGTCTCAGAATGTGAAATGAGAAAGAGAAATGTTATGTGGAAATTCAGGGGAGACAGACAAATGAATTTAGTATGTCTCATTGTCACACTGGTTTAAGCTTAATTCAGGACTAAGCCTTACCTTTATTTCACTTTATTACACCTTATTTTGCTTTCCATTGACAGGGAGTTGCTCTACTTTATTGCAGACACAAGGAATATCTGCCACCTTTCTCACAAAATATTTAGTTATGGAAAGAGAGAATCAAAATAATTAATAATTAAAACAGATACTGAAAGGACAGACAATGTATCTGGTCCCACTTTTTCCTGAATAAAATGTATTTCATGTCTATCTGTCATGTCTATCAGTCTTTTAATTTTATCCTTTTCTTGTTACTTTTGATTCTTTCATGGTCAGTACAGACATGGATCCTGTAAATCAATTCAAAGACTTGGTTTTAGCCATTGTCAAAAGAAAAAGACACAGATTTGGGGTTTTTTTTTTGCCTATAAACAGAGAACTCAAAGCAATAAATCTAATGTTCCTATTGAGTCTTTTTCCTATTGAATTCTCTTCACATTGAATTTATGTAGAACCGATTCTTTTTTACTTTGAGGTATCAGGGTAACATTAGCTTCAAGAGAAAATTATTATCTCCACCTGCAGTGGCCCTGTTGTGCAAGATTTTGCAGCACATGCTTCTTTTCACCAGGTTTTTCTGGTGACACCTGCAGTATTTGGCATAGCTGACTACAGAGGGGAGAGAGGAAGAATGAGTGTTTTGATTGTTTTTCCTTCTGTGGATGCAAGCATTGTCCCTAAACAGCATTTATAAGGATCTATTTTGCTTTCATTTCATTCCATAAGATATTTGATGAATCCCTTCAATAAGAGTGCAAGGAAAGACATTTAAAAGTGTATCTGTGTTTCTAATCCAACTTGTTGGAAGCTCATTTAAGACTCTGACAGTGTTTATTTCATTCCTGCTTTACAGGCTGAATTGGAAATGCTGAAATACCATAGAACAGGCTTGGATAAATTTGATAGATTCATATCCAGATTGAGAGTCAGTACGCTCTTGACTGTAAAAATGTCTCTCTGTCTCCCAAATTACTGCTCTTCTGTTTATGTACTGAAAAGAAAAGCAATTCCTGTTCTGCATTTCATGAAAGACTTCATGCTGTACCTTTCCACTTTCCCCATTTTCATTATTTTGCATTGCCATGTTTGATACTCTGTTACACTCACATGTCCCAGCCCTGATTGTTTTAGCACCATCTTACTATGTCTCCTGTGTACACACAGCATGTTCTTCTGGTTGGTATCTTTTAAAAGAAGAGCTTCCTCAGCATATTATTGCAGAATCTTATTTTATATATTGTGTACGCTACAAGATATTACAGTGGTGGAATGCTGCTAGGAATGCTAGAGTTGTGTAGATTTTTTAGTTTTAATAAGGCTGGCAGTATTAATTAAACACAGAGCAAAAAGTTTAAAGCAAATGTATTTGTAATTCCTGTTTTACAGCATATTGTAAGAAAGTTAAACAAATGCTTTTCCCTCTTCTGAAATCTTTAAATAGTCTGTTTAGAGATATGTTGGAATGACAGTGTTTTTGTGCAGCATGACTTACCAATGAAAACACGTTTTGTGGCTGGATGGGTTCCACTAAAAAACAATACAAAATTATCTTCCACTCATTCTGACTGAGTATAAAACCCTATGAGTTTATGTACCAGCGTTATACTAGTCATGTGGGTCAAAAGGATAGGTCATGTAGTCTTAAATGTATTTTGAATCAAGAGGAATTTTTATAACAGTACTCCTCGCTATAATTTTAATAGAAGTAGGAGTCAAAACAGGTTGAAAAACATTTTGCCTGATAGCCCCAGGGCTGGAAAATATTCTGCTAATGCTTCTGATAAAAGTATATGTGAAATACTGACAAACTGAGGATTATATCCTATTGCTTTATGAGATGACAATTTTTTATACAGAATGAATGTTACATTTCCTGCTCAGGTGTGCTTCTCTATCATTAAATGTTCTAGTGGCATGTCATGTCCCTTCTAGGGCTGCTTTTCATTTTTCTCAAATGAAGCACTTCCAACACATTCTTTACTACTCTGCAAATCGCAGAAATTCTGTATGCCATGCCAAATCAGTATTGACAATTAACCAAATAGTGCATGAATTAAATAGAAAATTCTATTACATTTCCTGTATTTTGGAGGTTTGTCCAGTTTTTTTTTCCAGCTTATCCTGGACCAAGTCTAAGGCTTCACAAAAAATTACTAATAACCATAACTTTAATTTAAGGCAAAATTGTTACACCACTTAGACACACATTTCCCTAGGGGTACTGAGGGACCTGGAAAGTGCTCAGTAAGTCACTTTCTATCATTTATCAGCCGTTCTTTCTAACTGAGGAGGTCCCAGTGGACTGGAGATTAGCATGTGTGATGGCCATCTACTGGAAGGGCATGAAGGACAATTTGGAGAACTATGCCCCTGTCAGACTGACCCTGATACTGATGAAGGCTGTGGAGCAAATCATGTTAAGTCCTATCACACAGCACATACAGGAAAACTGGGCAGTCAGGTCCGGTCAGCATAGCTTTATGAAAAGTAGGTCCTGATTGACTAATCAGATCTCCTTCTGTGATGAGGAGGCACCACCCTGTGTATGAAGGAAAGACTCTCTATGTTGGATTTTACTAAATTCTTTGTCACTGTGTTGAACAGCATCCTGATGGAGAAACTGGGAGAAACTGACTTCCTATGGCTTGGGTGAGAGTACTCTTCACTGTATAAAAAACTGTCTGAAAGGCCAGTCCCAAAGAATAGTGGTTAATGGAGTTAAATCCTGTTGTTGGCTGGTCACAAGTGGTGTTTCTCAGAGACCAGTGTTGGAATCTGTTGTGTTTAATATTTTTATCAATGATCTAGATGAGGGAATTGAGTGCACTCTAATTAAGTTTTCAGATGACACCAAGTTTGATTGGAGTGTTGACATGCTTGAGGTAGAAAGGATTTGCAGAAAGATGTGGGCATGCTGGACCATGGATTGAGACCAGCTGTGTAAGAGTCAATAAGGACACATGTCAGATCGTGCACCTGGACTACGACAACCCCTGCAGTGCTCCAGGCTTGAGAAAGTGAGGTTGTAGAGCTCCCCAGCAGAAAACTGCCTGAGGGTGTTTGTCAACAGCTGGCTGAATGTGAGCCAGCAGTGTGTCTAGATGGCCAAGAAGGCCAACAGCTTCCTGACTTCTGTCAGATACAGTGTGGCCAGCAGGGAAGTGATTGTTCCCCTGTACTCGGGGCTGATGAGGCCCCACCTTGAGTACCGTGCCCAATTTTGGACCCCTCACTGCAAAAAAGACTTTGTGGTGCTGGAACATGTCCAGAGAAGGGCAACCAAGCTGGTGAAGGGTCTAGAGGACAAGTCCGATGAGAAGCAGCTGAGGAAGCTGGGGTTGTTTCGCCTAAAAAAAACAGGCTAAAAGGAGACCTCATTACTCTCTGCAGGTACCTGAAAAGGGACTGTGGTGCAGTGAGTGTTGGTCTCTTCTCTCAAGTAGCAAGTGATTGAAAAAGAGGGAAAATTCTCAAGTTGCACCAGGGTAGATTTAGATTGGGTGTTAGGAAAAAAATTCACTGAAGAATTTGTACAGAGGCTGCCCAGGGAAGTAGCTGAGTCACCATCTCTGGAGTTGTTTAAAAGACGTGCAGAGGTGGTCCTCTAGGCTCATGGTTTAGTGGTAAACTTGTTAGTGTTGGACTCCATGATACCAAGAGTTTTCCAACCTAAATGACCATGTGATTCTAGTTATATCTATCTATACATAAATTCATTCATGTAAAGTTTTTTTAAAAAACTTGAAAATGCTACAGAAGCCATAAGTGAAATTACTATATTAGTACCACACCTTCTGGTCTCATGTTGCACAGAGCTTGCACATGCTACTAGATATTTCTACAAAAAGTGTGAGAACCTGAAGACCAGCTATGAAAATACATTATGTATCATTACAAAACATCATGAAATGCTCTTCCTGTTAATATATGTATTATGGAGAGTTAGGGTAGATTATGGCATAAGAGACTAAAAACCTTTTCATTTCATGACAAGCAGTATGATTCCTTCAAGTGGAAGTAAGCAACAGCCAGCAGATGTCTACTTCATGCAAATGTTACTGAGATTTCCTATAATACTATCTAGACATCTAGGTGCTTCACCTTGCATTTAGGTTTCCAGTAGAACAGCCAAGGGAACAGCAAACTTTTCAGTGCTAACCTCTGTGGTAAGGGATAATTTGTTCTAGAAAAGTTTATAGGTAGCATTTGGGGTTTTAATTTTTTTTTCTTCATTCTTGATTTGACAGCTGAATGCCACGTGCATAAAATTGTGGCCACTGCCGCAGTGGCTAACTACTGTGGTGAATTAATTTATGAAGTCAGTAGAGGTTTGATTTTTTTACAGCCTCATCAGTAAAACATTATTATGGCCTTTCTTTGCTGTAAAATATTTGTAAAGCTTTTTACATAAACACATTCTGTAAAGGCTTTTATGTCAGTATTAATCATAGAAAGGTTTTAATAGAGGCATTGCTTTTAAAGGCTGTTAAAAACTATAAATCCCTTATCAGTGTGTTTTCTAGATTTACTATGAGCTGTACTGCAGTGCTATCCAAGTAGAAGCAGCAGGCTTATCTGTAAAGGGCAAATAAAAAACCACAATAGGATTCACTACTCAAAATACTTGAAAATTGCCCTAGTCAGTAATAAATAGCATTTTAAAATGCTATTTATGTTTTGGTGCAACCCATTCAAGTTGGCCTGCTTCTCCTTTCGTTCCCAAATTGTTAGTTCTGCTACTCATAGTAAGGAAAAACCACTGGCTCAGCTACATTGAGTACATTTCACAATTCTTCTGTTGTTGCAATAATCTAATTTCTTAGGTTTACTTTATTGTAGAATGATGATTTTTTACATTCTTAAGCTAAAGGGTGTTTGTAAAAGAACAGATGCATCACAAGCTTGGATGAATCCTGTTCCTTCATTTCTACTACTTTTTGTGCTCTGAAACAGTTTCAGCATACTGATCTTCACTTCTCTTCAGTCTTCCCAGCAATGAAATGAGTAACAAACAAAAAAGCATGTAACTTGCAATGACAAACTACTCTTTGTTGATTCTCGTGACTTACCAAGTTTGGAAACATGGAATACCTAGGTAGGGAAGCTGTTGTGGTACCACAGAGAAGGAATGAAAAAAAAGGAAGTTGTGATAATTGAGCAGAATGAGTTTATGGATATAAGAACACAAAAGTTTCAACACTGTCTTATTTTTTTTGAAGATGAAATTAATTTTCTATATCTCTTACATCCTTATAACTTTCTGAAAATGTATTAATTCTTAGTTCTGATTTTAATTTATCTTGCTTTTTTCTTTTGCTTCTGGCTGCTAGGCTCCAGATGCTTTCACTGTCCAGTATGTCTTCCTCTGTGAAAATTATCTATTTTTATTTTGCTATGTCACACATACTGCTTTCCTAAACTTTTTGTTCCTATACAAAATAACTTTATCTGCTGCCTTCTTAGTTTTCTGTCGTTTCAGTTGGAAAAGTAATCATCAAAATCATAGCCAGAGTTATCTTTGATGATAACTACGATATTGCGTAGGTGTAAAAATACCTCCTTACATAACCTGTTTACCTGGACTTTGGTAGAGCTTTCAGCACTGCTTCCCACAGCTTTCCCTGAGCAAACTGCAAAGATCTAGCATGGATAGGTAGTCTATAAGGTAAGAATTTCTCAAACAGGTCACACCAGAGGGTGGTGGTAATCAATAGCTTTTACTCAGACTGGCAAGCTGCTTCAAGTGGTGTCCACTAGGGATTGATACTAGGACCTACACTCTTTAAAATCTTCATAAATTGTCTCGATGATGGGGCTGAAGCACCCTCAGTGCCGTGATACCAAACTGGATGGTAATGGTGAATGCATTAGAAGGACAAGGCATCTTAGAAAGAGAGAGGAAGTCTGGAAGAGTGGGCTAGCAAGAACAGTATGAAGTTTAACAAAGGAAAGAGCAGTGTTTTTCACCTGAGATGAGATAACCCTAAGGGGTCTCTACAGGCTAGATGTGTGTGGTTGCGGGGGAGCAGCAATGCTGAGAGAGACCTGCGGGGAGCAAGGTAAGCATGAGTCAGTGGTGCACTCTCCAGCAATGGAAGTGAGTTGGATCATGGGCAGCATTTGTCCATAACTGCTTTCCTTTAAAACTTACTCCTTATTGTCTAATTTACTGTTGTTTAATTTGCTTTGTTTTCAGGGACAGACATTCTTGTTGCATGTTTAGATATATATAAAAAAGAAGTAATGGTTGGTAAGTTTGATATGCTCCCATCTATACTTCAGTATTACTATATACAGACAGAATAAGGAAGGTAGGTTACTATTACAAGGTTTGATTCAACACAATTTAAGATTAAAGTATTAATTTTAAATAACATACTTGATACTCTGTCCGGTGCTTGTGTAGGCATACTAGAGAAGGATCTTCATACTAATCCATAATTGCCAAACCCAAAAGGAATTTTAAAAAAGTTTGAGCAATATTTACTTGTCCCTTAAGTATTAGCTACATACTTAAATTCCTACCAAAAAACTTGTGGATTGTAAGAATTAAAAGCATCTTTTTCAGCTTTTCACAGTATAGGAATTGTATCAAATTTTGCCGAGACGCAGAATGCGTACGCCTGCACTCCAATATATGATATGTAAGCACTTCCCTGGGAGTCCTACTGATGTTACAGAAACACAAGTATGAGATCTGGCATAATTTCTTCCAGATCTGGAGTTTAGCTTGTAGATTTTACAGAAAAGTACTTGATAAAATATGCCTTAGTTACTTTATTGCCATTTCTTTTAAGGAAATGTTAAAATAATTAATTATAAAAAGAGGATGAAGCAATTCTAATGAAGTTAATATTAAAGATCACAAGCAATGTGTTTTAGTGCAGTACAATATTTATACATACCTGCTGGTCAAGGGGACTTTTTCTTCTTATGATTTTGGGTATTACAATCAGTATAAGCAAGTTAAAATAGCAGAATTTCTTATAGGGCAAACAAAATATATTTGCAGTGATTTAGTTTTGGCAAATGCTCTCAGGTGTTTCCAAAATGCAGCATGATTTTGAGGTTAACTGTCAGTCTTCCTCCTTCCCAGCTCCATACATTTAAAATTAGTAAGTATGGATTATCCATCAGCAGGAGACTTTGTGAGGTAAGGAAATACAACATAATGTAAATTTCCCCATTAATCTCAGCTCAAATACTGACTCTAGAGAATGTTTTCTTTAAGTTTTGTACTGTTGCTGTTATGCAGCTGAGGTGCAGTGGCTGTTAGGAATTCGGGGAACTGTGTAGATTTTGCCGTGGAACAAAACATATTCTTTCCCCCAGTATGACTGCATTTGAAAATACTTATTTTTCTGCAAAATTCGACATTTTCTTAGTAGCTACCACTTTATTCTTTTGTTTAACTGAAATTTTTACAGCTTTCCAGTAGATGAGTGTCTAAATAGTGGTACAGGTAAATGAGGGAATAGAAGATGCAGACAGGGAAATGACTGGGTATTGCAGGTTGATGTCAGTTGCCTGAACATATGTAAGAGCCATTTCATCATGTGCAGTGACCAGAAGTCACATTAGTGAGGAGCTGGATAACTACCACTGTATTAATTTTCCATTAAGTAATGCACACTACATGTTTAATAGCTTTCTCCACCTTCTTGCTGACCAATTCAAATAGAATGATCTAGCTTATGCTTTTATTTTGAGTAATTCCTTTTGCTAACTACTGAGTATGGTTGTACAATCTCAGAAGCAGTTCCTTTCTGGAAGCTACATACTTGTGGCTTTAACAAGGAAAGTACTGCTGTTTCCTTTCCTTTTATATGCATAGTTAATATACGTTTCCATATTTATTACAAAGTATCTGAGTATATGAATCAGTTAAATCAATGGGGCAGTTACTATAAACTGCATTGATGACTTTGTGCATATTTAAAGATTAGTTTCTCTACCAGTTTTCTTCAGAATAATAATTGAAGGAAATAGTATAGATATAGAAAGTATAGTATAGAAAGATAACTCCAATACTCATATTCTGAAGAAGGGGATACTGCAGAAAGATTGTATAGGCAAGTGTCAGTTAAGTCTGAGATCATATTGTTAACATCAAGAATTTCATGACACTGGAGAAGAGGCCCTATATAGATCCAGAGCTATATATTAGATTGGTCTTTGTTTTTTCCTTAAATACAGACCCACATCCCCTTCCTGCAGTGGTAGTCAGTGGTAGGATTGTGAATCTACAGCCAGGGCAGTAAAAATGGATTTTTAGCTTTCTTTGTAACGTGAAAGAGATTGTGTGAAAATTTTTCACCCAAGACAACCTACCATGTTAAAAAAGACACTAGTTAGGAAAAAAAACAAGGCCAAATATATTAAAACTTTTTTTTAAATTTATATATTGTTCTTTTAAATACACATCCTTTCACACTCAAGTCTTAGCTTTGTAAGTCCTTGATCAGACTTTTAAGAATGTGCTTAATATTTAGATCCCACTAAAATCTACATATTTCTTTAGGAATGATAGCTGAACATATGCTGAACTATTATAGTGAAGTGAGATTTAGCATTTTTCTAGGGTCGTTTTGTATCTGAGAACTAAAACTGTGAAGTAGGTCATTTTAATCAGTTTCCAGAGTTTTTATGGAAAGGATAGAATGTTCATAATTTACTTTTTTTGTATTTTTTCAAGTTCTATTAGTAGGGAATAAAAGGTGCACCTACATATTCCTTTTAAAAAGAGAACACTATCTCATTTATTACGATTAATATTAATTTCTCTTAATGATCATAGTAGTTCAGTTGTCATACATATTTAATACTTGCTTTATTTAGTTTGATAAACATTAAGAAATAAATTTCCTGGTTTCAAGGCATTTTTTGTGAAACGTAATGTGAGATCTGCATTGATGAGTGGTCTCTTAAGGGTTTAGCAGTTCCACGGAAACATATATGTTCTATGAAATCATGCCCAGCATCTTCAAGTCTACTAGTGTTGATAAAACTAGCTGAGATTACTCTGTTGTCTAATGACTTTCATGAGTAAAAGTCCTGGTGTGAAATGATAGCAGAGATCTAATGGTTTAAAGGGTTTTCAGCATAAACTGTGGTATGAGCTGGAAGATTTTGTATTTCATCATGGTTGTTATGGAGAATGCAAGCTAATGGGATGAATCTGCATTCATCTCCTTGACCCTACCTTGTACAGAAGAAATCTGGAAAAGGTATCACCACATGATTAGTATTCACAATAGTTTTTCTTACTGTTATTTGTCCATATTCATATTCATTCGTATTCTCAACTGAGTGGCATTGCTCTTAATTTACATTGGCTAATCAGAAGATTTTTGTAGTTTTGACTACTATGCATAATGTAGCAGGCAAGATACTTACAGTATCTCAACTAAAAATGCCTGTAACGTGAGTTTAATCATGCTACTTAATTGCTAGGCCTAATTTGAAAATAATTGTTCACAGCAATTAAGTAAATGCTTCAATTTCATTAACAGACTTCCTAATTAGAAAGTACAACATAAAAGTGCTAATGTTGCTTCATTAGGCATGAATTACTGTTTCTAATTCTACTTTTTTACTTTCTGTACAGCTGCTTTCTGCTTTAGAATATCAGGCTAATAACTGGTGCTAGATTAGTAACTAATTTCCTTATATAACACATGCATGTCCAGGCCAATTGTGCAATGATTTATCAAGTAGAACATGCAAATCTATATTTTAAATTTTAGTTATAGTCTGAAACTTAAAGAAGTATGAGATATCTAAAGAAATGTTTCGGAGGTAATTGCCTTGAAGAATAATGGAACAGTTTTCCCAAATTTTATTTTCTCAACATATATTTCACTTGCTATATAAGAAACTGGAACGAGAAGGGAAAAGATAGTAAATCTGGCTACTAGTAATATATAGTGATGACAAGTAATTATGGTAGTCATTAATAGTCTTTAACTGTTAGAACTATTGTTTCTTTATTCTTTGGAAGTGTTAATATAATTATGTGCTAGAAGGAAAGTGGATATTGTTATTTGATACAGATGTTCCAGTCTTTGATGTACAAGTGCTGTAGAGGAGGACTAAGAAAAAGCAAGCACGTTAAGACAGTCAATAATTAAGCCTGGGTTTTTTTTAATGTATGATATTCAAGTGATCTATGAATCCTTGTATATATTGTTTAAAAAATAATAAATTATGCCTACCTGCACAGACTTTCATCCTGTACTTGAGGTCATTACATTCCTTTCTGCATTTAAAATCTTCAGTATTCAGGAGCTTTGTCATGCTATGGAGAGGACAAAGAAAGAAATACAGATGTACAAGTTGCAAATAAAAGCAATAAAGAGAAAATTGGAAGGATACAGCAGTACATAAAAGCAAGAAATAAAATTCCCAGCTTGTTTCTGAATTACCTTGCAGCTTTCTCTCAATTTTTCTTTGTTTTGTTTTGTTTGGGTTGTTTTCTCATTCTGTCTCTTGCTTAAAATTTAAGGATGACTACAAGTAGGTTACTGAGAAAAGCATATTGAAGTGAGTTGTGTGAAAAATAACCAGTTGGCTCATGTGATGATCCTTCTGTAATTATAGATTTTAATATTGATTAAAATATATGTATAGTCAGGATTTGCGTTTTTTTAATTTTGGACTGCATTCTCTTGTCTCCTTCATGCATGCATATGTATATCAAAATACTAAAGCTCATAAATAGGCAAAGAATAGCTTTGATACGCGACTCTTCATCAAAAAATAAAAAAATCCTGATTATATTTATGGGAAGTAGCTACAGGGAAGAAGTTGCAAATACCATGGGTGCTCAACTCATGAGTCAAGAGGAGTTGGAGACAATTTTCTCTAGTGAGTGATAGATCCAAACTCTTCTTGGTACTGGAAGATGATATAGCCGAGGATACATGTCTCCAGTTGCACCTTGGCTGGTTCATCTGGACATTAGGAAAAATATTGTCAGTAGCAAAGCAGGGCAAGTTATCCATGGAGGATAAGGTGCATTTTATCTCAGTACAGTATGTAAGATACAGTTTATACCAAAAAACCTATTTTCCATAAATCCATCAATTTTTTTTATAATGTTTTTTACTTCCTTTTAGGTAGTATCTGCCATGGAAGTTAGGGATGTGTCAAAAAAATAAAATCCCAAACCAAACCTTATAAAGAAAACAGAAAAAAAAATCTTTTATAATTGCTGTTCTAGTTACACTGCTTTCCCTCATTATCTAATAAATCCAGAGCAGTAAGTATATAATCTTGTAGAATGGAACAGAATATTTCAGTTGGAAGGATCCTACAGCAATCATCTAGTCTGGCTGTCCAAAGCAGAGGGCTGTCCAAAAGTTAAAGAATGTTGGTAGAGGCATTGTCTAAATGCCTCTTCAACACTGACAGGCTTGAGACATTGACCACCTCTCTGAACCTCCCTTGATGCAACTTTGTGCCATTCCGGTATGTTCTGTCACTGGTTACCTAGAAGATAATCAGCACCTCTGTCTCCACTGTAGAGAGTAATGAAGTCACCCCTCAGTTCTCTTTTCTGCAATCTAGACAAGAATTACCATCTTGAGTAACATAAAACCAGAAAACATTGTGAGGTTCATTCTAATGAATATGAATATCCTGAATCTATTAATCCTCTGCTTGGTAATACTTTAAGACTGAATTAGGGCTGACCAAAGTTATCTCGGTCTTCCTTATGAGACTGACAGTTATTTGTATATTATTTCAGGGAACTGTCTTGTCTGGATAGTTTCCTGTTTATGCAATGTTTTATTCTAAAGTAGCCATAAATGGTTTAATCAGTTTTAAACCCGTGAAGTTTCTGTAGTGTTTCTTCTGTGGAGCAAATCAGTTAGCACTGCTGCTGCTCTATTAGAACTGCTGCTTTAAATATAAATCCTACAGGCACTTTCAAAGCTTTGATTTGCCAGAATTTAACTTCGGGTGGAAATGCAGTAAAAATTCACCTAAAATTAAAGGTCTTCATTTCTCAAAAGTGTAGAGTTGTTTTTACTTCAGTATGCCATTTAACCTTCTCTTATCATTCCTCATCAGAAAAAGTATGTTTTGGAAGCATTTAAACTCTTTAACTGTACACAAGGGTAGTTTACCTGTGCATATATACCTCCTATTGTTGTTTTATTTATTTCAGTTACTTGAGAATACTGAAATTATTTTATTTCCCTTATTCAAATACATCTTTTTGGACAGTCACATGGGGAAAGAGTGTTATGTCTATTTATTTATTAATTTTATTTTCTTGTAATAATTTATTGGGTTCTTGGCATAAGGAAATATAGGAAATCATGTCTCTTGAACAGCTGTCTGCATGATGACCTGTTGTAGGGGTCCTGTTACAAATGTCCAGGTGGTTCAGGTGAGTCATTGAGAAACTACTATTCCTCTCCAAACACATATGCATAATCCATTGTTACTGGCTTTCATAAGTACATCTAAAACTTAGCTTAGATAAACTACTTACAAGTGTCTTATCTATGAAAAGTTTGATCATTTCAATATCATGACCTGTCTGGGAATCTCTGGGTCACTGTACTCACAATGTTAAGTGACATTTGTGTGTGGAAATTTGACTAGGCACTTAACACTGTTAGTTACTCTGTAATAGTAGCTTTCAGTTGATCACTTTCTTCCCTAACAGTTCATTGTTTTGAAGGATTCTGCTGCCTTCTCTATGCTGAAGACTAGCAGCATCAGTCAGAAAGTCAGTGACTTGAATTCACTAGACATACATGCAACCCTGATACCCTGTTATGTATGTTAAGATCCTAGAAGAAATTTGGTTTTCATGCTTGTGGTTCATTTATAACTTAAATTACATAGCTCCATTTGTAGTTGCTATAGACTATAAATTACTACTGAAATCAAGGAAAATATTTAGGTTGTCAGTTAAATTCACAAGATTTTACAAATTATATTCAAAGTAGGTCCATATTCTGTTCTTAGATTATATGCCTATAAGGAGGATCAGACGGAGTAAGACTTTCTTGTAATTACATAGCTTGGAAAGCTGGGAGCGGTGTGTATTGCATGTCCATTAAAGGTCTCATTGAAGTTAAGCATTAAAACAGAGAGGATGGTCAGATCTAGTATCATATCTGGTCCATCTTTGGTCCACCTAACTTAAGAAATATCTGAGAGGATGTGTAATATCCAATACAGCAGACCTCTGAAGATTGAAGCAAAAAAGGACTTAGTATAAAGGCTGAAGCAATTTACCACTAAATTACTAATGGGCAGTTGTAACTGGTTTGAGAGGTGTGGTGGCTGGTGTCTGTTTTATATGTTTTTAATCACCTGGTATATTATATTCCTCACAAAACCTAATAGACCGTGTCACAGAAAGAAGATATTATCTCTTTCCTTGCAGGTATTTGAGCATGCTCAGGAGAGAAAAGCTTCAGACTGTTAGTTAACTGAATTACCAGGAAAAAAAAAAACAGAATAAAAGAAAACTGAGAAATTGAAGAGAGGAGCAAGGGAAATGCCCTTTTTCAGGGCTGCTTACTGATGGATGGAGAAAATTGCTGTAGACCAACTGCTTTACTGCAGTCAGTTTATAATAAAAAATGTGATCATAAACCCTCTCTTCTCCATTTCCATTTGCCCTATTTATGGTTTATGTGGCTTACTCTGTCACTTTTAATAAATCATTTGAGTTTAAATTTTAATTTAACAAACTTTTTTAATTAGAAATCCTCGGATTTCTGGCTACTTTTGATCCAACAACAAGAAGCGTACCCTGACTTGTGTCAAAGCATACGGGCTTTGCCAAATCCTATTGGTTTCCCTGTGTGATAGGTAGCCTACACTATGACAAAATTAGGCACTGAGAATCCTCACCTAAGAGACATGGTCCCTGAGAGTCTGCCACTGAAACAAAGAGAATATTACTCTGGCTTAAAATTTGTTTAGTTCATGTGACATCCCACTTCAGCAGCATCTGTTTGAAATATGAGCCTATGTTCTTCATGACATTCAAATTAGTAGATAACTTTAATTGCCTGCAGGGGTTTTGTACTGTTTATATATTAAATTGTCCCGATGTCTTCTGGGCTTGAGAGGATGAGCTAATAATTTTCATTAATCTCCATTAATTGTTGTTAGGTAATAGTGTTCTATGCACGACCAAATATCAAGTAGGGTGCAGGCTCCATTGCTTATATATGATAAAGGAATTTTATTAATATCTTTTGCTTCTGGTGTAACACTGCCTGCTCATCAGGACATCATCATTGATAGCTAGTTGTAGTTTGTAATTTGCACTCACAAAAATATAAAAATGGAGAGCTATTAAAATAATTCTTTTCCAGGCTACAGTAAAAAAATGTTTATATGCTAAAATTGTTATTTTGATGTTAAAGTCCATCTTCTGTAACATAAGACTAAAAACAGAAATCTGCACAATTTATTCTTCTCATATTATTGAATTTCAGCAGCCTTCAAGGTTTGACCTTTCTGGTGGTCCTAGAGTCTTGCTATTCTTTTGTTATTCTTACTGTGATTCACAACAGGAAAGAAATTTCTTTTACAGATCTGTCAGTCAGAGTTCAGTTTTATAGCTGTTGATATCTTTATACCATGGCAGAATACATGATAATTCTTGTCACTTTGTCTTTCAGCTCTCCTGTTAGCACATTTTCATTTAGTTATAATTTTCTTCTCTCCAGGCCTTTAAAGTATGAGTCTTACTGTGTCTGTAGTTGATCTCTGATTGCAACTAAAATCCATGCAAACACATGTCACTACTATAACCCTTTCTGTGACCCCTACAGAACTAAAATTACAGCTTTCATCTTCCCTTTTGACAGTTTGCAAGGTTGTTTTATCTCTTATTCTCTTACACCTGAACCCGTAGATTCTTTCTTATATGATTAAGGTTAGTTGAGTAAGGGAGAAGTTGCAGAATTGGGAGAAGTTGCAGAATTGGGCCTTGCATATGTGGACATGCATTCACACATTGAGTCGGCATTGGTTTGTTCGCGGTGTTTGTTGACAGTGAACAGCAAGGTGAACAGCAATACAAGACAAAGAAAGTGACATAATAAAAATATGAGAGATGTTACTTCAATATTGAATGGGAAATGTAAAGTTTACTATTTTCTTCTGTTCATGAAGAAAAAATGGAAAAAAAAATTGGAAAAAAAGATGCAAGTACAATATTGCATAATACTGAAACATGTATTCATAGGAAAGGGATCATATTCTAATGATCTTTTACTACTTCTTATTTGCATTAAATTTCCATTTGCGTGCCTTAAAGTGATTTTATTGTTACCATTTCTTATGGTGTTCGTTATCTATGTTACAGGCTTTTTTTTTTTGAAATTGTTTTTTCTTTTTTCCTTCTTGTATCTGATATTGTAAAGGAGGAGTCATGGAGGGGAGGAGAACATATTAATCTTTTGGGAAGTGAAAAAGTTGCTCATTTGAAAGTTTGCTTTGGTACAAGAATGAGAACCAAATTAAAAATAATTTCTGTCTTCCTAGGGAAATCAGTGAGAAGCTATTGAACAAGAAAAAATACCCTCCAACAGGAGGGACTTGCTGAAGTCACTTGTTCTTATATATTAAATTAAAAAGCAGCCCAGCTCTCTTGGGCCCCTCTGCACTCTCATAACTATATTCCACGTAATTCTTCCAATCACATCCCTTGGACAAGCCGTGGTCTGGTCTCGTCATCTTTGAGGATCGGGATCTTAAGCTGCACCATCTAACAGTTATTTGTGTCAGGACTGTTCCGGACCTTCACATCTCCTGTCGGTTCTTCTTTGTTTGCAAGTGTCAGGTCCAGCCGAGCAGCTTTGCTTATCAGCTTCTCTGTCACCTTTGTCAGAATGTTATGATCTATGCACAGAGAAATCTCACATATGGCTTACACCCTGCCTTGTTACCACTTCAACAGATATTGGAGCAATGAAGGTAGTCTGATTTTGTATTATATGAGATGCTTTGGCAGTCTCATAAAATCTGAGATTTTGATGTTTTCTTTCTTGTGGTCCACCATGCGAGACAGACAGTTGTGTGCCTTTTGAGTCACGTCCCTTCATCATCAGAGAGAAGGAGCCACTAGAAAATTATGACTATCTGTCCTGAAGAAAAAGTACTCTGTGCCACTAAGTTTTTCCAATGTGTAGCAGTTCGAGAAGATATATTAATCATGTCACCTTCAGTTGGCATCACATTGGAAATTAATCTTGCACTATCAAAAAAAAATTATAGCATTTTCAATAGAAGTTCTAGTAACTAACCTGCCAGTATCACTTGCAGCAGGATACAAAGGACTTGCTTTTCTTGAGTTAAATTTGTTTAGATTCAGTACTGTTGCTGCAAGAAGACTCTTCTGAAGAAATTTGGCAATTGCTGTGGGATGTCAGAATGACCAACAATTTGCTTGAGAATTTCTCTGATCCATAATTATCAAATCAACATGAAAAGCTCTATTGCTATTGCCCCTGATTGCTATAACACAGAAACATTGTGATTTGTCTTTCTTTATAAAGATTAATGGGCTTTTTGTGATGAGAGTATCATTATTCTTAAAAAATGGCATGGGGCAGTTTAATAATTTGTTGTGCTCAAGCTATGCATTACTTTGCTCACATAGTCTTCCCAAATATGCAGAAAGAAGAAAACCTAATTCCTGCTTTTCACCCTTTGCTTTGGGGCTGTGTCTAAGCAGTGCTTTCTCTGATTCAGAAAATACTGTGGAACTTAACAGCTTGACATGTACTTGTTCCTTTGTTTAGTCCTGTGAACATTAATGACACTGATGCTCTTCTTGTTTTGGGAAATCAATATACCCTTTGCAGCTTTGACTGATGAAATTTTTCCCTGAGAACTAAGCATTGCTGCAAATGGTTATTTAATTGGTATGTATGCATTGCAAGACAAAAGTTGAAAACATGTTTTTCTAAGATGGAATACACAGTGGCATTGCCTTGTACCAAATCAGCATTTTCTGTGCAGTCTCTACCCTAAATTACAGTTGAATATTAGGTTTTTGTTACAGCTGGATGTCACCCTCAAGATCTCATTCGCTTGAGTTACGTGTGCTAGTATTCCTACTTTTGAGACAGGGTCTGCTGTTCATATTTTTGTTTTACGTCTTACTGAGTTTGCAAGGTATGGCATTTTGCATGTGGGAGGTTTGACTTTGCACAGCTTTAAATAAACTTTTAATAGTCACAATTCTTTTACATTTTAATGCATTCCATAAAAAATTCCAGTGCATTTTGCAAGAGAAAGTATCAATTATTTAAAATACTGTATTTTTAAAACAGAAGTTGTTGAGAAACAGGTTACAGCATAAACTAAAGAAATTTTTTTCATTTTAAGACTTGCCTTTCTTCTAAAAGTTTTGTGTCTTTGCTTATGTGAATATGTAAATGTGGCTTTCTGCTTAGTTGTTTTTTTAATATGTAGATGAATATGGCAGTTTAGAAAGACCCAGAGTTTGATGATGAACTTCTAGAAGTAGTTGTTCTCAAAGATCACTACGCTGGCATGCAGGGGAAAATAATGCTCATTTAGTGCTATGATGCTTTGTTATCTAATGGTAATTGTAAATGAGATGTCTTCAGTGGCTTTTCTGTGATATAAAGCCTCTGCTGAGTTGTTTTTTTAAGTCCTTTTTCCTGCCAAGTCATATCAAGGTTTTGTTTAGTCATAAGCTGCAAATTATAAAATTTTCTTGCCTTTCTTCTCAGGCTTTTCACTTTCAGTCCTTCCTAGATTTGCTTTAAATTCTCCAAACACAATCTCTTTGTCTTCCCTATTCCCTCTTCATATTTGGTAGATGTTGGAAGACTGGTAATGATACTGTTCATCATGGTTGCCCTGAAAGATATGCTGGGCCTGTTGAGAAGTAAGGAAAAACATTTAAGTTAGTGGGGTTTTTGTTTAGTTTCCATGGCAAATTAAAAAAAAAAAATCAACTCAATTTTGTGTTTCCTTCCTTGTGGCTTCTTCCCATTACTAGGGAAACTTGATGCATGTTACTCCTTTCTTCCTTCTTCTGTGTTTTGGTACCCTACTTGTTTGTCAAATGGCTGGGTTGATTTTGGAGTCTTCGCTTGGACTTAGCTTCAGAGACTTGTTGCAGGATTGTGCTGAAGTTCTAGATGAGTTGAGGTAGGAACTACACTTGTGCATGAGTGTTCATATGTCAAAGGACTTGGAACCGATTAGTGAGAATATATTTGCAGGGTAAATAGAAATATTGTTTTACTGGTACTACTGAACTGGAAAGATGCCTGAGAGAAAGCAGCTCTATCACTGAAGAACCAGAGCAGTAACACTCTATACCTGACATATCATGTTACATTCCCTTGTATGAAAGATATACAACGCAGTTATTATTCTGAAGAAAAAAGATGCAAAACTCAACCAAGGGTTAACATTGTTCTTCACCTCTTCTACCTCTGTTTCTCTGCATTTATATTTTTAGGTAACTGTACGCCATGAAATGTGGCCAAAAAGTTTACTGCTAAAATGCTATTCGTGCTATCTGGTAAAGTGGCTACGTAAAATGCTGTCAAATACATCTTGTAAAAAGCTATGATAAAAAGCTATGGAATGTACCTCAGACAGTGCTGATACAGTGCTCTGAAATACACCTTTTAAAGTGCTATGAAACCTGCAACATCTAGGGCACTGGACAAACTGAAGCAAATTAATTTGAGTGGTACCTAGTTTTACAGTACTCATATTTACTCAAAGTAGTGTAATTCTGATCTCCTAGGTGGAAGTGAAATAGGAAGCACAGTTCAGAAGTATCATTTTGAGCACACTAAGAGAAGAAAATAATGACATGGTGAATGCCTAGGAGTGAACTGGACCAGAAGTTATAAATAGATAGGCAGAATCAGAGAACATTGTAAAACATATTTTTCCTGTGAAAATGTAAATTGGTTCCTCAGGCTGACCTAAATGCCATTTACTCTTTTCAGGCAGGAGGAGAATAACCTTAAAAAAATGTATGTGTGTCAGCACATTATGGAGTATTCATTTGGAAAAAAACCCCTGGTTTAGCCAGTTAAGCTTTATTATTCATATTACACATAATCAGGAAAAAATTGTTAACTTGCCACAAAAGACACTCTTTCAGAATTTCTTTACAAAACACAGTGCCTGTGTAGCTTCCTTAGAGTCTGCTTTTAGAATCTGAACTTGAGAAGAAGAAAGATCTCATTGTCAGAATTATAATGGTATCTGTATCTTTGGATTTTATTATTCCTTTGTGCACTGTTCACAATAAAATAAGGCCTGGTGATTGCATTCCAGGTCAGAAACTATCCTAGTTTCTTTATTTTTTTTTTTTAATATGGACACGTAAAGATTTCCCTGAGGTTCAGGTTTTATTGTTTGCTTCAGACATGTTTTCTTTCCCTTGCTCTTCTTCCAGGTATGCTAGATGTCACTCCTTTGTACTCTTATATTCTAAGTATCTTTGTTCCATCGCTTACTAGAATTAAAGGTGATCCAGGCCTTCTACTGATATCCAAGGAGTTGCATTATGCTTATCATAAAAATCAATATTACTGTTGCCACCTGGGAAAAAAACACTCAGTTGACATGATTTAAGCTAAATCAGGGGTGAAGTCTTTATTAGTGAGAGCTAATTAATCTATGAAGACTGAACTATACCTTCAGGATCAGTGTCACCAATGGAACAGATAGGCAGCAGTAGCTTCTATTTATGGGATGTTTAAAAATACCTATGAATTTGTAAACTTCTGTATCTAATTCCCTCAAACTTGTCACATGCACAGAGTGCAAGGGGCATGCCTCCATGTTGTGCAATTAGTATAAACTGACCTTATGTTAGGTGACCCCCTGAGTCTCTCTCTGCTACTGCAGGAGGGCTGAGCAACAGCTGGGACATCACTTGGTTTTAGTAGGTGGTGTTCATGTTAGTGTTTTGACTTACGTTAGTGTCAAAAGAGTATGTAAACTGGAACCTGTTAGCCTAGGTGAGCCAATTTCAGTTAACTGTTTGCATAAAACCAGTAATTAACCCTTAGTCAAAAAGTTCCTTAGCATGAAAGCCTATTCTGCAAAAACTCAGATCTCCTGAGTTTTGAAGATGCAAGAGGAAAGATGGCTTTTGTGATAGTTTATACTGGTGACAAAAAGACTATAATGTGGAGAAGTAGAAGCTTATAGGCAATAGCATGAAATACATAAAGTGAAATACCCTGGTGCATTTACATAACATTTAGATATAATTTGATGATTATCTGGGTTATCTTTGGAGGGCTTATACTCTTTGTTATCTGCTCATTGAATTTACCTTTTGAAAAGAGACATCTTTGGGAAAGGTGGTGAATTAAATCCTGTTATCTGTGCACTGAAATAGTTCAACTCTGGCAGCAGTTGTACTTACCTGTTAGCCAAGAGGAAAGAGCTTTTCAAGAGAGAAGTTGGTTCTGTCAGCTGACAAGAATGCTAACTGGAATGCAACTTTCTGAGCCAGTAATTCCAAAGAGAGCTGAGCTTTGATTTCAGCACAAGTTAAGGATGTATAGCCAGTGGTTTCTCATAGGCCTGTGCCTTAGTTCTAAACTATCTTCTACCAAGTATTGTCAGCAGTATTCAGGTTCAAGTGTGTAAGAGAGGTTTCTGACACAAATCCCCTTCCAGAAACCTGAAAAAGATAGATGTTTCTCTTGAGGGCCCTTGTTTGGCTTGGCTTAGGTTTTTAGATTCAAGAGGGCTGAATCTACTACTTACAGTAGCAAAAGTTAACTGTCTGCCAGAAAAGATACAGAATTGGTGTTTGTATGGTCATAAGATACATTAAACTTTCTTTATCTGAAGGTAAAATAACATGATAGTGAAGAAATCTGCTCTTGTTTCGTAAGAATATGGTGTGGAATTGATCCTTCTTAAAGAAATGGAGACATAGATTTGAGGCTGTCCATTCTGAATGAAAGATAGGATAATACTATGTAATGAAACGTATGTGTGCAGTTAATTTCCTTACAGTTGGTGAAGTTGTTTGAAGTTCCACTGGCCCCAAATTCCACCTGTTAGTCATTTGTTTGTTCTCTGAGGGTGGACTGTAGAAAGGCTACTGTGCTTGAAAACTTGTGCTTTTTTTCCCCCAACTCTTATCAGTATGTCTGTCTCTTAAACAAGCTTGTCCTTTGTGTCACAGTAATACTTAAATAATCAGTGATCAAGGCACCATTGTGCTAGACAATAAGTAGGAGACAATTCATTCCCTGGGAGACAATTCTCTGGGTAGGACAGGGATCTTATTCTGTATCAGGACATAAAAAAGCATTATTCAGTATCGTATTATATGCAGCAGTCATTGATAAATCTGCTTTAAGCATTGATGAGTTTAACTTGTCTTCTCAAAGGACATGAAATTTAGATGAAAAAATTCACGGTGTCTGGTGTCTATGACCATAGGAGGTGATCTATGGATGTGAAATATCCAAGAGACAAAAACAAGCAGGAAATGCACATTTTTTTAATATATATTAATGAGATGTTTTCAAAGTGCCGAATTAATATGAAAATGTGTTACTTAAGCTTTAAAACACATTTTTAAACTCTGAAACCTGTGCTTCAAGTGAAAAATTACTATATTATGAAAAAGTTACTATATTTGAAGAAGTTAATAGCATATTGAAATGGAGATCCAACTATACTGTTTCTGTGTATCTATACATGACAAAAGCTAGTCACATACCATAAAAATGAATGTCTTATGAAGTTATATTCTATTGATAAGAAGAACATATTTGACACAAAGGAGAATTAGAACAAAAAGAAAAGTGTAACATTGCTTAATGCATTACTAATATAATTTTCTTTTTATTGTTAGTAATAATAGCTTCAAAAATTCAGTATCAAACAACTTTATATGAATTAAATGAAAAATTCAAAAAGAAGACACGTTTTAGGTTTGTCAATTATTTTATGAATAGCAAATAGAAAGGTATTATTTTGTGGTCTATTGTTTTAAGAAATTCTCTGAAGTCTGATGAGCCTTCTCCTGAGGTGTCATGTCAAAAATCTATGTATGATTCTGGAGCTCTTATACAAATTAGTGTAGTGGGAGGAAATTTAACAGAATACTGCTTTAAAATCTCTGCAGTGGTATACCTAATGTGCATGTATACTGACAGTTATTTTCTATGGCAGAAATTGAAAATCATTAAAGAAGTAATGAAATCTGAAAGAAATTAAAGCTATATAATGTGATGAAATCAAAAGTATGTGATTAAAGATGGTTTATTGTTGTCCAAGACAGCATTTAGGTTTCTAGAGAAATTTAATAGATATTACTTGTCCCACCTGAAAGGGAAGCCTATGTCTGGACAGTGTTTTCACTTTATACCCCAGAATATCTGTGTTTTAGGTAAACAGTATGCGCTTTGCATTGACTCACATTAATGAGTCAACACTTAGTGAAGCACTCCAGTATAACAGGGAAAGCTAGAGACTTTTCAAGTTGCTGTGAGAATTGGGCAGCAATGACTAGTAAAAACAATGCACATAAACATAGTTATGTTGATCTAAGGAAAAATACTGAAGTGTCATCTAGGAAACGTGGATCTTATCTAAAGAGCCACAGCAAATCAGTTTTGCTCAAATAGGGTTGCAGAATGCAAACAATAAAAATAAGAAATCTACTGTGAATGCTACACTGTTTATAACTATATAGCATGAAAATCATGATACTCCTCAGGGTACAAATTCAATTTCTTTCACTACTACACCTGCTGTGGTAAATGGGATTCCTGTGTTCTTATGGATGATGGAAACTTAGGAGTGTTGATTCAATAAAAACTCTCCTCCACTTACCCATGCTGTGTCATCTCACACTCATCCACCCAAATGGAGAAGCGCCACATAACAGTGGTCATTTAGTTTTCTTTGTGGCTTCTCTGATACACGTCTTGAGCTTAGGCATTGTGGGGACTAAAATACTTTTGCAGCCCTGTTGGATGGACAAGGCCAGAACGNACCTGCTGTGGTAAATGGGATTCCTGTGTTCTTATGGATGATGGAAACTTAGGAGTGTTGATTCAATAAAAACTCTCCTCCACTTACCCATGCTGTGTCATCTCACACTCATCCACCCAAATGGAGAAGCGCCACATAACAGTGGTCATTTAGTTTTCTTTGTGGCTTCTCTGATACACGTCTTGAGCTTAGGCATTGTGGGGACTAAAATACTTTTGCCATACTTTTGTTGGATGGACAAGGCCAGAACCAAATCACTAACAAACTGTAGCAGATTACAAAATACTCAGTGCTGAGACAATTATGAATGGTGTCTGATAATATGAGTAGCAACTGAGAATATCAAAGTTGTCATCCTTTCCATTAATTTCCATTCCTTTCCTTTATATTAAATGCATATCCACCTGCATACCCAAAGAAATGGTCTGTGAATCCAGATATGGAAAAGATATGCATTTGGAGTGGGAAAATTAGTATACAAGATACTGCTAAACAAGATTTCATGAAATGCAAAGCAAAGGATTTGAGACAAAAAAGTCTAGTGCCTGAATGTTTCTGAAGCCGGGTGGGTTTGCTTCAGGCAAATGTAGCTTTCTCATTTCAAGTAAATGAAATCTGGTCATCTTGTATTTGAGCAGGAACCTCCACTTGAAGATCTATAAGCTTCCTTAGAAGACATTTCAATTATAAATTTGAAGGTTTGAATCAAAGTAGCACAGGATATATATATTTGGATGCAGGTTGTCTATATGGAAAGTAACAATAAGCACACAATTTCTCATCTAACAGAAATCAATAGCAGTGTTTAAAAAACATGGCATGTCAGCTGGGAAAGCAAAACATGCTCAGAGACCTAATGAAAGTGTTAGCATAATTTCCAGAGCTGCAAGCAATTGTCCCTTCATAGAGGTATAATGGCATTATAATGATCCTGAATAATTTTTACTTTAACGGTGATCACTCAAACAACTAAAAAACTAATAGGTGTGGTGAATAAGTTTTTTTGAAAAGTACTGAACTCTAACTTTTAAATGCAAACATACTATTTCAGATTATTTTCTTATGACAATGCATCCATTATTAAAATATTAAAGAATCATTTATATGCTTTATGTGCATCATTTCTTTATCCTTTTTGTTTGAATCTGGAACTCTTGCCCCATTCTTTTACAGCCAGCGTCTTGAATAAATGGCATAAGGACTTTCTTTTCTCAGTTGTGGTTTTGTTTGGTTTTTTTTTTTTTTCTTTTTTTTCCTTCAGAAGCACCTCCTGTATTCTTTTGTGTGTTTCATTTTCAGAGTTTGTCATACAGCACCAGTTCCCTCTACATTTTTCCTTTTTGTCTCTTTGATCTCCTCTTAACTTAAATATCTTTTAGGTCTGAAACTTGATCATGCGGTGAATTGATATTTTAATGTCAGAAATTGAATCTACAGACACATCTAAGCCTAGATCTTCTTTGCCTACTGTTTTGAAGGCATGCCTGTTTTTGTAGGCAGTACAAGTAGGAAGCAGGATGCCCAGATTTATATCCACTAGCCCTAGGTAATCCAGTCTAATAATTGGGTACCCTGCTGGATATGAATCAACTGAAGATAACTTCCAATGCATGCTCAGAGCAGAGACAGATGTACTTTCTTATTAGACTGCTGTGGGAATTTGCACTATGGGTATGGCTCTAGTGGTGCACATGTTTCATTTTAATCGGAAAAAGAGTTTTCTTAGAGGACTGAGCCTTCAGTTGCTGCATCATCTGCAAAGCATAGCAAATCATATACACTTGTCTTTGCGGTAAGATGGAAGGTACTTGAAGAACAGCCCAAAGAAGGTTTTTCTGGTAATCCAGAGATGTATAGCAAAGAAGAAACTAACCCACTTCCAATCTGTTGAACTTATTCCATGTAACTGAAAGACTAACAGACTTCTTTTTTAAAAATCTGTTAGAAATCTGTTTGGTGTTTACCAAACAGTTAACTACATTTTACTATGAAACCATGCTCCTCTCCCCCATTTCTATAACAGTATACAAAGACTAGCAAATAGCAGCATTCAGAGCACCAATTATTGCTTTGCTTTCACACAGCTGTAGAAGGCAAGGTAATTGTACACAGCTGTGCTGCATCAGACATGCTGAAGAATATTCAGTAACTCCATAAAATTTCCTCCATGGAAATGTGTAGGGAAGTGAAATACATGTGCTCAAGAAGTAGTAGATCCTGTATTTTCCTTGTAAATAGATGATTTTTTTTTTCCTTTTAGTATTTGTCATGTGGTATTTTTTCAGGTTATGTTTATTGTCTGCCTATCTCAACAGGGAAACCTATATCCTTCTTTTCAATTTAAAATTTTGTTTAATTGCAGAAAGCAGTGAAGGACACTGTAGGTTTGTTGTGTTTGGTGATTTATTTATGGGTTTATCTTTTGGGTTTATTTTACATTGATCAGCAAAGCAAGCTTAATATTTTGTGGCAAAGGACTTAAAACCTGCTTGTAGATTGTCAAGTTATGTTGCCTAAAAATAGCTCTACTAGTGAAGAAAGTCCTCTTACCAAGAGAAAACCTATCACTTGCTTTACCAAGCTGTGCAAATTAAGGTTTTTGCTAGAAAACAGATGGAGAAAAGGTGTTTCATAGCTAAGGGTATTGAAGACTTTAGCTGTGATATCTAGTGGATTTGAGAAATGAAGCAGGCTTTTGTATGTGGCTGAACTTGTACCTCTGGGTTGGGTGTACCTGATCTCCTGAAAGACAAGACAACATATGTTTCAATCTGATTTTAACTTTCTGCATAGCCTAACCTTGCATGAAATAGTTATATAAAATAACTCTTGTGTTTAACTCTTGTGTTTTAAGAGCTGAAATCTGTTTGATTGAAACCTTTATAGATGACTGTTGTGAAAATTTGTTGCTTGTGATGCTCTATCATAGCAGTATAGAAGTACTGAACATGCAGAAAATGTCTGACTTATGCTATCCAGTTCCTCAAAACTTAGAAGAAACAATGGCAGATGGGAAAAATATCCATAAGGAAATTTCCTTTCATTTGTTGCTTTGCTGTGTACTGCTTTTTGTTAGCTGATGCTCTCTTTATTAAATTCTTCAAAAGAGTGCTATGGCTTTCACATGGGGAACATACTGACTGGCTTACAAATACTTTTTGCTGCATAAACACGTTTGTTTTCTAAAACTGTTACTGTGGTTCCATAATGTGGAGTTTTTCCTATCTGGTAGGTCTATATAGAGTATAAGAAACTCTTGGGAAGACTGCCTTACATGAGAACTCTACAACCTAAAGGACAGGCATTTTAATAAAAAATTATTTTTAGTTTGTTGCTTTTCAGTTGTTGAAACTTGGACTAAACTACATTAAGACTTGGAATCCTGTAATTGAACTTTTATGTCAATCACAACTGCTTGTTGAAGAAGTCTCCAGATTTTGACTGAAGTACGACATTGCAGATGGAATTGAATACACTTAACATTTGAGTTTCTGGAGTGGGTGTTTTCATTACTTATGAGTTAAACTTAAATATAGCTTTGTAGATACACTCTAGACCCATAACAAAAGTTCAAAGAAACCTTTTATTACATGATGCAAGTACTAGAAATGCAGAAATGCTTGGATTTTTTTTCCTAAAGACATTTGATCCATCACTTTCAAATGTACTTCTCATGCGGAGTTACTCCTTCAAGGCTTCAGTTCCTATTTACTTATTTTAGTAAATAGTGTTTTATGAAAAGTGTTGTGATACTGCTAGCTTGAACTATTTTGCAGCCTATTTCATAAGCTGCAAGTTGTTGATTTTTTTTCTGTGGCAGCCTCTTCTGAGGGCATGCTTTGATAGCAATATTGAAACTTTCAGAAAATGTGGCTTTAGCGTTTTTGTCTGCAGCTTTGGCTGCCTCCACCACTGCTTTAATTTGATTTGGGTCAAAAAAATTTTTGATTTTGCTTTCAAAATGCTGTAATAGGGTTTTTTCTTGAGAGTTCTGTTTATCTGTTTAAAATGGCTCATGAAGCCAAGGTGGAATGTATAATTTTCAAGGCAGTTGTATCAGTATATCAAAAATAGCAGAAGAACACTCTTGAGTGGTTTTCCTCTATGTAGCCTTTATGGTTATCAGAATGCATTTGAAACCATTGATTTGAATTCTAGAAAGAAGTTTATGTGCAAACCTATGGAAACTTGTACTTTTTCACTATTTAGAAGATTTTCTAGCCATTTTTTATGCACAAGTCTATTCTTACTGAGTTGTAACTACACTGACATGCTGCTTGTTCGAGGTTTGGGGAGGACTCCCATAGTCCTTCCATGTTAGATATAGTGTGTCCCTTGGTATTACTAAAGCTGAAACTCTTTTGCAAAACTGAAGCTGTTGAGGTAGCATTGTTCAGGGCCACTGCAGCACCTTCTTTCACTTTTCTCAGGTTGTTGTTTCTCATGTTGTTGATCTTGAGTTCATCACCTGCAGACCCTGATAGTACTGTTGCAGCAGATTGATAAAATGACTGCTTCTGATCTGAAATTCAAATCTTTCTCCTGTCTAGGTCTCTTTTTTGTTTTGTAGCTTTGAGCTCATGCTGTTTAGTGCATAATAGAATTAGACAGTCCTCTAACTTATCATTGAGTAATATTTTAAGTCCCTGTATATGTAGATTAATTTGCAGCACTTTCACCTGGTATAGGTACTCCAATTGGAGCTAGTAACATCATTAAGCAGCGATAGCCAGTAGGGAGTTTGCACTTTTCCTCAAGAAAAGCAGACATTAACGCAGCGGAAAAGCATGGTGAAAAATAATCCTTTTTTAGACCCTAGTGTTTAGTGTATTCTTATCTAAGGCAATGGGTGTGTGAATGCAGGAACGCTAAAGATAAGCTCATAATTAACTGTTTTCATGTTCTCACTACTGCAGCTTCCTCTTCAAGTAATGTGAGCATTTAAAAGAAAAAGTGATTTCTCTCTGTTAATGTCTGTGCAGCTTCAGATGACCCAAAATCCAAAAATCTGGCTCAGTTACTTAACTGAAAATCTCACTTCACTCTGATTAACGCATAACACACTTGATTGGTGAAATTTATAAGTCACTGTACAGAACTACAACGACTCTTATGAAGGAAATAATACCTTTGGTGTTAGTGCAAGGAGGGAAGAAAAGGCCTAGATAGCTTTTTCTTGTCTGAGCTTGCAGTTAGTTTTCCAAACATATTTGAGTTAGAGGTGCTGAATTTGTCACAGAATCTACTTCTCACTTTTTGCTTCAAATAAAAATGGAACTTCAATGTGCTGTGCTTAATGCATCCTGTCAAAGTACATGCAGAAGTTCAACAAGGAAGCTCCTTCTCTGCCACTGCTTGGAAATGTTTAATGTTCTAAATATTTAATGGATAAGAAATATCCATTTCTTATCCAGGGGAGGGTGGTGGGAAATCCACATACTGAATCTTTTGCTGGTACAGTAAGCCAGTCAAGTAAGGGGTGAAGGGAAGGGCTGGGGAAAGGAATGGGTGAAAGGGAGCTGCAGGAAGGAAAAACTAATGTGGTTTTTCTTCCTGCAGGTTGATATTCTCCCAAATTCTCAAATGACTTTGCATTACAGCATTACATTACATTACTACAGTATCATGCTACTGCAGTGAGGTTTTCCAGGCTGTGTGCCCCCACTGAATGTAGGGTGTGCTATTGCACAGACACAGAAGAAAGACTGTCTTGGTCAACCTTCTCCATTGTTTCTGGGCAACTCCTTTCAATGTTTCCCCACTCCCATAGTGAAGAACTTTCTGATGTCTGCCCTGCTCTAGTTTAAAACCATTGCCACTTGCCTTATCATTACAGACAGACAGTCCTTCTCTAGCTTTCCTGTGGGCCCCCTTCAGGTACTGGTAGGACACTATGAGATCTTCCCAGAGCTTTCAGGTGATTCTTGTGGCCCTCCTCAACCCTTTCCAACAGGTCCATGTCCCCTTGTGCTGAAGGCTCCCGAGCTGGATCCAGTATTCTAGGTGGGGTCTCATGACAGCAGGGGGGTCTGTCTCGATCTACTGGCCGCAGAATCTGAACCATGTTTTTGTGTTGCTTAATCTTTTTATTAATAACTTTAGGAAACTTAGCAAAATTCTGACTTTTAAATTATGCATATCTCTAAAGAATTTCAGTCATCTGAGTTTTCTGATATTTGTGCTGTATTGTTTATGCCTTAGGATGTTGTGCTGAGGTGTATATATTGGTGAATTTAAAATATCTAAGACTAACTACCTCTTGAACACAGCCGTGATATGTGTACAAGACTTATGCCAAAAGATTAAACTTCTAGCTTTTAAAAGTGAAATTGCTGTGTCCAAATTGGCTTTTGGGAGCAGCTTCTGAGCATTGCCAACTCCTGAATAGTGCCCAGGAATACTTAGAGAGAGTAATACTGGTTAGTCCAGGCCAAAAACTGCACCAGTATAATTATTTGTCACAGCTTTGAAGAGTTAAGCGAGTTTCTTCCATTTTGAATTAACTAGCACCTTTTGTATGTTGAAATTTTTTTTTCTGTTAATATTCTGTTGCACTGCCTTAGCTACTGGTTGAGATTGTCTCAGGTATCAGAGTACTAGACTAAGAGTTGGAGTAAAGCAGGTCTGGAATCAAGAGCAGCTACTGGAGATAGTATTATAGGTATAATTTCCCTATTTATCTCTCCTCATTTGTGCAGGCTATAGGTCTTTTGAACATCTTCATTAGGGGCAAGAGCTGAAATCGGAGCTCGCTTTTGTCTACCTACACTTGACAACATAAATCTCTCCTCTCTGAACCAATGACCAAATGTATATACTCACTTCTGTACAGATTTATGGTTTTATATAGCATGTCTTTGTGCTCCATCTTGAAGTGTTCAGCATTTCAACACCTAATTTGTGTGACTGCAGTAGAAGTTTTATAGCAGTTAGTAAAAAAACCACCCAGCTGTATTAAAAAATTCACTATACTACAAGATTTTAGAGGAGAACTGGTGTAACTGAAATACTGATGGTGTTTGCACATTGGGGAAAAAGCTGGAAAATATCCTTATTGTGGGCTTTGGCTCTCTGGCAGCTAGTAGCACGCAAGATTGTCATCTCTTCTCTGAATATTATACTGACATTAAGTTTTCTGTTTATGTGGTATTATTCTGTTGAATTTATCTGAATGTTTTATATACTCCAGAGTCTCATCGCTTCTGTGAAGAGCTTATAAACAAGAATAGTCTAAAAACTATTTGGGCTTATAAATGTATGGGTTTCAGTTAGCTCTAAAGTGGATCATCAACTAAAGAGCAGCAGACTTAAAATGCAATGAAAACCTCAGCACCTATACTGCATCCTAACAAAAGAATTCTGAATTGATAAAGAGCCATACGGGGAGAGACCAATTTAGCAGGAGTGGAAAAGAAAGGAATGATTTGGGTATGCTTTTATGAATTATTTAAATAGGCTGTTACAAGGGGCAGTCAGTCACATATCCAGTGTTAGCAGCAGAACTCCTTTATCTGGCTGAAAGTTAGCTGTGTAAAATAAACAAAGCTTGAGCTCTTTCTCTTGACCAAAATCAACCATACAGGGGATACTATAATAAAACCCCCTTGCACAAGCAAGTGAAGAGAGTGGAAAAGAAAGATCAACAGTGAGCCTGAGAGGAAAAGTGATGGTTTCTCTTTCTAACAGCAATAGTAGCTGGCTTGTGAAAGTGCACTTTTTTTTAACACTGCTTTGAAAAACTCAAACTGTACCATAAACAGGCTGCTTGCAGATGTTTTTGTTTTATGAAAGAAAAACAAACAAAACTCCTCTAATACAAACTCCTCTGAAAGGTGTTTTGCATGTACAGATCAATCCAGGTATCTGCAGTAGCTCTCTGTAATAGACTTACATGCATACCTGTGTATGCATACTTGCCATCCAGAGGGACCTTGACAGGCTTGAGAGGTGGGCCCATGCCAACCTCATGAAGTTCAACAAGGCCAAGTGCAAGGTCCTGTACCTGGGTCGAGGCAATCCCAAGCACAGATACAGGCTGGGTGGAGAGTAGCTTGAGTGCAGCTCTGAAGAGAAAGACTTGGGAGTGTCAGTTGATGACAAACTCAACATGAACCGCCAGTGTGCACTTGCAGCCAGGAAGGCCAACCAAATCCTGGGTTGCATCAAGAGGAGTGTGACCAGCAGGTCCAGAGAGGCGATTTTGACCCTCTACTTGGCTCTGGTGAGGCCCCACCTGGAGTATTGTGTCCAGTTCTGGAATGCTTGCTACTTCATGAAAGCTCCACCAGGAAAGTATTCAGAGTCTGGAGCAATCACTCTTTAACATACCTCCTTTGAAGGAATTTGAGCATTGCATGAACTGCCCAGATAAATTAATTCAGGATTTCTGTTTTTTAAAATAGCTTATATGCAACTATAGGGGAAAAATACTAACTTATTTTACAGATGGTGTATTTTAATTTAGCAGAACTTCACTGTCATTAGGATGCTAAGAAGTGGGAAGGAGCTGACCAAGGAACTGGTACTTTCAGCATTGCTGTATTCAAACTTTCAAATGCAGACAGTAATAAACAAGAAGGTTCTTGCATATCTGCAAGTACTATCACCATTTATTACTAAGTATCTTTTTAAAAATGTATTGATGGTTTCCTAGTCAGATATGTCAACACTTTGTGTGAGACTTTCATTTTCTCAGAGTGTAACATAATGACTTAAGAAGTAGCGGCCTCACTGATCTTAGGTTCTCTTTAATAATTCTCTTTGTGTCATGGTAGGAATTATTTTGCAGGCCTTTCTTAAGGATCTGACATTTTCTGTGAAGTAATTAATTAGAATTTACTACTTTCATTTTTTCCCCTTCTGGGTGTATTAGGTATAAACTATAAAATACTATTTTTAATGGTAGAGTTGGTTAAATGAAGATGTTAAGACTCTTTTCATGAATGTCTTATTAGCGTACTATTTTTTAGGGGTATCTCTATGACTTATTCCAGCAGGCAGTAAATGGGGATAAAAAGAAATCCCAACATGGTAAGTTCAAATGAAGTAATTGGTAGCTCTGTGTCAGAGAAATAAAGGATGGTGCCTTGAATTATGATGTGAACATTTTTTGAATGAGAATATGACATAACAGAAATGTAGTATTTCATACACTTTTGATATGTAATAGCTAGCTTTAGGATAGCTCAGGTTTATACTCTAGTATAGGAAGGGCTTTTTTCCCTAGAGATTCATTATTTAACCAATCTATGTGAAATTGGTCACATAAATCCAGTAGACTCTTTTATCATCAATTAGAAATAACTGAGAGTCCTTTCACACACCGTTTTGCAGTAATGAAGCATAGTTTAGGTGTTACATTGATAACATATAGATTTAAAGATTCCCCATTTATTACATTCTGGGGTTATATTAAGGAATAAAAGAAAACACCAAATTGTTTTTATATGCTTTGCTCATTAAAGTGCATCACCTTCACTTCAGCATTGGTTCTGGACATACTCTCCATGGGACTGGGAGTAGCGTGGGTGTGGAAGGGGTAGGTAGTTGAAAACACTTTCATTCAGGATGATTCTTTGCTGATATCAAGCAGTATAATGCTTCATTCCAGTTTAAGACCCTTAAATGGTTAGGTTATTTTGTATTGTGCTCCTATACCTGTAGAAGTTTCTGGCTCTATTAAGAGCAGAAATCTTCTACTCTGGGAGGGGAGAAGGTAAACAGGGAAAATGTCTTACCAGTATGATAGCTCTTGCAAGAGGAAAACAGTGTTTTGTCTTTGAAGATCCTAATAGTAAAATTCTTCTTGCATGCCAGGCTTGTCAGTTTTTCCTCTCTGTAGTAAGAAATTATCTTGGAGGAAATTTTCCTTACTGCAGAGGCCCAAACAACAAATATGTCTAAGAGGTAATGAAGTGAAACAAAAAGGATATGTGACAAAAGAGCATCTTTTTTAACTTAAAACATCTTGGCTTTTCGTCATGTTACAATGTTACATTGCAACTGCAAGTGCTACAAGCAAGGAATGCTACTTAAACCTGACAACAAAGAAACTTACTCTACAGTTGGGGGATGACGTGTGTTCTTAAAAAATTGAAATGATTCAAAGTCTTCCTGACTTTTTGTTTGCTTTCTTTGATGTTCTCCCATGATGTATCTGGTTCATTAATTTCTCATTGCAGAAGTGAAGTTATATTCTTTTTTTCATGTGTGATAACTTTTTGTAATATTAGGTGGGCAAGATGCATTTTTCAGAATAATAAGTCGTATATTCTATACTGTCAAGAGGGAGTTACACTCCTACTGGTACTTTTGAATGCTTGTAATTTGGGAGGTGAAGGGGAGAATGTGGAAAACGCACTGTCTTCTACGAGAGGCTGGAGCAAACACGGGAAGCCTGCCTCTGAGATGCCTTTGCTAATTCTTGTTATGTTTACCAGATCAGACATTTAATTGCCAACTCAACAGCGGGAGGAGGAGGCTACAAAGCCAGGAAATGGCTTTTTCAAGCACAATGCCTTGCTAGAACAGCTGGTTGCTATCTCTCTTGATGTAGGTAAAGGAGCCAGTCTGCACTCTTGGAACTTTTTACATAACTTCTTTCTTTAAACAAAAATAAATTGGAAAACAAAATCTGAGTACAGTGCAATTTGCAGATTGTAAGATTTATCTTGTATGACTGTGCAGATTTTGTTCAGAATACCATTGTGGAGCTGGAAATGTGCATACAAATCATATGACAAGTTTAGCTGCCAAATCAAGAGCAATTAGATTGACTCAGTAGTTACTGAAGTTATTAGCTAGCACAGAACAATGTCCTTAGCCAGACTGATCACTCTTGTAATGTCTATCCTAACCCTGATAGCAAGAATGGAAGTCTTCCTTAAGACAGAATTGGCATGAGTCCTGCACATACAGGAATGTATTCTGTTGAATGAAGTAAATTGCAGTCTCTCTTCCTGAAATTCTGTGGTTTAAGTAATCTGAAAGGTATATATTCAAAGCATAACAACATTATGATACTTACATTGACGTTCTGTGTAATTAGTAGCAGTACTGAGCATTTTACCATGTGAGATTCTTGTGCTCAATTCCTATTCTGCAGCATTTCAAAGCAGGAAAAGCAAGAGCAATGAGAGTTCTCTGAACATTCAAGTCTGGTGGTTTTTTCTCAGTCTCCTTCTGCTTCCTGTATCTTCTGCTTTCTATGTGTTTCAGTAATTGCATACTTAATGTGGACTTTAATTGAAATAATTTAGTAGAACTTTATTTGAGGTACAGTGAATATCATTTCAGTGCATTTTTAGTGGTATGCAATAGCATATCTGAACTTCCTGTATAGTTAGCTCATCTGAAAGCTAGTCGTAACTGAAACACCATGAGAATAAAAAAACCTAGATCTGACTTCTCAGATGTACTGAAATTGCCAGTTTGTGTTCCTTGCACATTCATGTTCTGCATAATGCTCAAGTAAAATCATGTATATGTTTTGGCCAGTTTCTGAGGTCTTCAGGTCTGCTGAAGGCAACTCAGATTTCAGTTATTTTCATTGAAATATGCTTCAGAGTGAGCTAATTTTGTTTCTGATAAGTGTCATGTGTATTTCCTATTCCTATCTAGAAAAGCTGTAAACAGGACAGAAAGTCAGTGTCAAAGCATTTAGTTGTATCAATCTGACGAGGTAATCCAAATAGATTCAGACAAATTGAACAAATTAATATTAAAACAATACATGCTAGCTGACCCTTGTGGCAAGGACTGAGGACTCTGAGAAATCAGGGAGTCATATGCTTAAATTCAAATCATCAATGAATAAGTGCTCTCATCTGTATCCTAGGTTCAGCTTTAAAGAGTCCTGAAATAGTTAGATGGTTGTGGAAAACAACAGTAACTTTTTCAAATTCTATGTTAATATACTGACTTTGTAAATGTTGGGAAACAATATGGTGATTGATTCTTACGTAGTGATTTTTTTACCACTTTGAACTGAATGTGGATGTGAAATAACTGCAACAAAAGGGGAAGAGGAAAAACTGAAGAGAGTAAAATGCCCAGTCATGAGAAATGTACTCAATACTGTTTACCTTCCCTGGTATCATGTGGTTGTCTGGGACATGTGATGCTTGTGTACTCTACACCTCTCTCCCCTGGTCCCTTCCACAACAGATTTGAATTTTACTCTGAATTTGTTACTTGTTGGTCACAACTTGTTTAAATACAATCTTTGCAGGAAGGTGCTGTTTCTAGCTGAACAAGGGTGGGGAGAAAGATGGGGATTTTTTTTTTTTTTTGGTTCTTATGTTGAGGGTTTAAGTCAAAAATAACAAAGTAAATTTAAGATCTGAGGAGAATCAGAAGTCTTTAAGAAATCTGCAAATTGGATATGAGAAAACTGTTTGTGCACTGTCACTGAAAATAAGTTGTTATTGGTATACAAAAAGAACACAATCCTTGCAGGTTGCGTGGTGTAACAATTTTGAATATACCCTATATTTGCAGTAGAATTATAGGTTTCTTCACAGAAAGCATTTGAGAAAATATTTACCACTGAATCAGTATACTATGACAAGCACATTGCTCCAGCAGATTTGTGTGATCTGATTATGTAATGCATGAATAGTGTTATCATTACCAGAAGGCATGGTGCAGTTAAACTATTTCATGATAGACTGTTCTTTCTAGTACAAGTATTATGTAATGTCTTGTGACAGAAGTAGCTTTACTTTGAGGTATTTTGATTATGATTGAGGCTTCTGGAAATGAGTCCCAGCCCTTCATTTCAGGATGGTAGTGACCAAACCTCACTTTCTCTGTTAATTTGGATAGCTTTAGGATGGCCTAATTACTCTCACTGATTATTTATTAAATATAAGAACTTATTTGTTTCACTACTTTATAATCATAGTTAACAAATCTTCCATGACATGAGATGAAGTATTTAGGCATGATACAGGAAAAAGCTGCTCATGTAGCAAACTGGAAATAATGGTTTTCACGTAGATAAGGATGAGGTTTCTACTTCATGTTGTTTAGCCTAAGAGAAGGAAAACAGTCTACACTGAACAATGAAGGAAATAATTCTCTGTGTTTTATTTCTTACCTTTTGAAGTTACTAACTTGCCATTCCAGCTGGTAATTTCAGTCAGGTTCCAAAGCTGTTGTCTTCTGCTCTGTGAAGAGAGGTGAATGTGGAGTCTTGCTGATCTGAGAAAGAAAGAAAAACATGGTAGTGTAGAAGGGACAAGATGCAAGTTCAGTTTCAGTGATCAGTGGTTTCATCTTGTGCATAGTGGTTTCATCTGGCCATGTATTAAGCTGTAACTTAATTTGTTTGGTGTAGAATGTGGGCACAGTAAGAAGTGAGTAAAATAGTTCTTGGGGAGAAGGAGAAGGGAGGGGAAGAGAGAGACCATGGGGAAAGCTCATTTTAATGGACTTTGGGAAGAAATGGTTTGTGAAATGGGGGAAAGTTATTTATGTTTGCAAAACCAGTAGAGAAAAAAAAAACAAACCAAACCAACAGGAAAAAAAAAACCCCAAAACCAAACCAAAACAAAAAAACCACCAAAAGATCCCTGCACACAGAAGAAAACCCCATCTAAACAAATACAAAGACACCTCCCTCCCACCAGAGATATTGTTTCATGTAAATGGTCACATTTGTGTGCTACCCACTATTCCTACCCTAAGAATGTTATTATTAAAAATGTTAAAAGTGTCATGAATTCTGATACTGGTAGGAATTGAGTAATGCCTTGCTTTGCAAGTATTGTTGACTTTAGTTCTTAATCTTGGCTTCTGTCAATTTCAGCACGTTGCCTTTGCTGACTCTTACTGAAGGTAAGCTTCTGATCCCACATCATCCTTATTGAAACAGTAACATTTTTATTCCAGGTAGTTTGTGTGATCTGTCAGTATGTGAAATTAGTTCTAATAAACTTATTCTCCAGCTTCAGGATAATATTAAGTGCACAAAACCTAATTATAGGGCTGTTGTAGCAGAATTAATCTCGCTTCTTTCATTGAGTTCATCTGTTTGAAGGAAGAGGGCTTGTTTTTTGCAGGCCACAAAGATATTCCAGTAAAAGTTTATATTGTAGTAACTTTTAAAATACTATATGATAAGCCATCTTGATAAATAATTCTATGAAAAAGATAACCTGAGCAATTTCATAGATTTGATCTGGTTTTGGTTCTGATTTAGGTTCTTCTATGTCAAGGTATGTGTAATGTATTTACATTTAAAATATATGTTATAAATGTTAGTTGAAATATAATTTTGATTTTTAATAGTCACATTGTTTGTACTGTGATAACAAATGATATGTAGATGTTTTATTTTGTTATCCCTTCCTCACTTTATCTGTATAGAAATTAGATATGCAACCTATGACACACAGCAACCTTCAAAGACAGATATACATTCTTTGCTTTAGAAAATGGGAGTGTTTCCTGGAGACTTCATAGTGAAAAATTACTGGCATATTTCAGTTTTTGGCTTTTTGTTATTTAACCTTCTCTAGAAGGTAATTGTAGAGACTGAAAAGATGAACTTCATGGCGTTAACTAAAATGGAAATGTGGTTCTACCTAAAGCAGTGTTTATAGTGCTCTTAGGTTAATTACTGTTAATTACTAGTCTGCATGTTGAGAGACCAAGATAATGAAGTGACAAGTGAGTTAGACTTTACGAAGAAGGCGTGGATAGGCTCTTTCCTGAATGGCCTTACTAGAGACTTGTGTTTTAGAAAATGAACTGTAACAGGAAAAAGTACTTCAATGTCTTCCAGTCTTTGTCGGCCCTAGTACTTATTTACCATTTTTCTTTCAGTGTAGTGGTATTTGAAGGTCAGTTTCACTTTAACTTTGTTCTTTCATTTTTTTGCAATCCTACGTAACTGCCCCATAACAATGAACCCTAGGCTATGAGTTTGTTTCATTCTTGAGGAGAACAGCAGGAGGGGCAAAGTGTCATCATCCTACTTCTTGCCAGTGTGCACCCTGAGGGTGTCAGTTCTTGGCATATATAACTCTTAAGGATTCCCTGGAGAACTTTATGTTGACATAGTGCTGGGAGAGCATTGTCAGTGTCACACACTGTTGCAGACCATTGAACAGTGGTAGTTTTCAGAAAATGACTCGGTTGACTTAGGAAGAGGAGAAGAAATCGCCCGCATGTGAAGTGACTCTTTCCTGTGCCCAAGCTTTATTCCAAAAGCATTTAGCATCTAGAGCTTCTTCAATGGATGTATGAAGTCTGTTTAATACTAATAACATGCACTTCTTGCTATTGTAGTTTTTCAGAATGATCTGTTTTAATTGTTTATGAGCCATATTGAGGGTCTGGGGCAGGGGACATTGCTGTGGAAACTGTCAGAAAGCCTGTACTATACATAGTCATTTCAGCTTTGTTTATGAACCCACGACTATTAAATCTCATTCATAAATATTCCTGTTCATTACTGGTGGTGTTCTTGGGATTTCTAATGCTTTGTAACTAATTTTCTCAGTCAAGAATGAGGAGATTACAAAACATGTATACATGGAACAGCAAAGCAAGGACAGAATACTTTATTACTTCTGAAATTTTTTTTCAGTGTTTCTTTTATTCCCTCTTTTCTCTTTCCTCTGTCTTCCTGGTTTGATTTCTGAAGTTTTGCAAGTGGTTGGATTCCATACTGTCTCACAGCAGGATGTTTCATAATGAGGATTATATGAATTATAATCATTAGTTCTCTTCCACATTTTCATTTGTGTTTTACTTGCTGTTACTTTGTTCTTGTGTCTGGGCAATGTATATCCTACCCGCCTTGTTCTGTTTATAACACTCAAGTCATATCCCTGTAACTGTGTTTGGCACCTATTATTTCTCATGGGTTTTTTCTTATTGTTCTAGTTTAGAATAATTTAAATTTGGGAAGGGTTCAGGTTTTTTGTTTGCTTCGTTTGTTTTTTCTCTTCCCCACCAACTTCATGTCCATTTATACTGTAAATACGCCAACAGATATGAAAATCAGTTTGTGACATTCTAGAAACACACAGTCAGGAACATTTGTATCCCTAAAGGGCTTATAATTAACAAAAAAAATTATGAGAAAATAAGATTGATGCTTCTCATGAACTAGAGGATTGAAGCACAAGATGTAGGTATGCATATTCATACATAGCAGTGACCAGTGTATATCTAAACCGAGCTCTTTAGAGAATATCTCTCTCTCTCTCCTTTTACTGTTGTAAGTCATTAAGCTACTCCTAAAAATTCAAATACAGATCATAATATTTTTTAAACAGACACATAAAAATTGATCATTTTCCATGAGTGATTTAATGGTTAATTGAAGCAGGGAACTTTGCATTTATTGCAGAGGTTAACAAGGTCTGTGTTCTGAAGAGTTTACCTTTAATGCTTGTCTAGTTAGGAAATAATTTTGTAAAAGGAAACTATAAAATTAGCCCTCTTTATAATGGTAATTTTTTTCCTCAGTGGCATAAATTAAACCAGTGTTTCTCTGAGTGTTAAAAATGCAAAGAGCCAACAATTGCAGGCGAGAAATAATCACTTGTTAGCATTGCCCTCTGGCTAGATATGAAATGGCAAATCTGCATATGTAGAAAAACCTAACTATGTGTCTGAGATGCTTTATTAAGTATCTGATAGGAAACTCTGGTCTCTGTAAATAAAACCAACAGCCATGTTAATCCTTAATAGACAAAAGTCACTGCCTTGTTCTGTGTTTGTTGTGTGAAAACCAAAACAGTATGAAACTATGGAAATATGAGTAGTTGCCATTAGCCTTTTTGTTACCTACTAGAAACATTTATCAGATCAAGAGGCTAAATTACTTCATTTTCAACAGCCAGTTTTTCAGCTGAAACTAATTTTAAGTCCTATGTACCACGGAATAAAATGTAATGCCAGCTGTGGAAATGTCATCTTAGGGTCCTGGTCTGGGACAGAGCAGAGCCAGCTTTCAGTTTAGTGAGAGGCTTTTGGTCACTGTCAGTGACTGGACTGTTGACCCTGTTTAGGGGTCACAACAGTGGGGAGAGGTGGGAGAGGGATCACAGAGGTACAGTTGCTCCTCACCAAAAGCTCTTTGGCTCTTCTGCAGTGGTCTTTCCGTTACAATTAGATACGATATGGTGAATGAAACTTGAATTGTGATATATAACAGGTTCTGTAATATGCTTTGAATTAATAAGAGCACTTAGTCCTTTTTAAGTATCTAATTTTTTTTTGAGGTTCTGTGACAATCATGGCTTAATTCTGCCATCCTTTGACAATGTGCAGTAGGTAGTGGCAACTATAGAGAAGGAAACATAACATTGCAATCACTTGTTCTAAATTTGCTAGGATAAAGAAAATTTTGTTATACCAGAACTTCTACTGTTTTTATATTACTTGTGCATGTATGCTTTTTACTTAAAAACAAACCAGAACTCCACATCCAATATTTTGATAGCCATATTGCTGGAGAACTATCTCAAAACATCCTATATTTCTTCTTACCAAAACTTAAGTGATAGTTTTAAATGTATATATAATTAAATAATTGTACTGCAATCTTTTTCAATCATAATCTTATTACCATTCCCTTAATGATAGTATTATCATCTGATGCCAGAATCAGTTTTATTAGTTCAAGCCATAATTCCTCTTTTAAGTAGCCTTTTGAAGCAAAGCACTACAGCTTTTTGGTATACATGAGTTTATGTTGTTACCATGCAAAAGCAAAGGGTATTAATAATGATTCTACCTCTTCTGAGAAACTGCAACATCCTCACTGTATAACTTAAATAGAATGATCAAGATTGGAAAAGGTTTATATCTTACTTCATCTGGCTCGGGAAGCCTTGGGAGTATATCACAGTTACCAGTTACATTTTGATGAGCTTTCACTGACTGTGGGACCTGACACTCTGAATATACTGAAATAAATGGAAACGTTGCTTTGTGTCTTTCACAGAGCAGTCAGTACAACATAGGATTATACACTGCTATGGAGATTTGTTTGCTTCCTGACATTAGGGAACACTGTTATTATCAAACTGCAGCAGGATGCAACTTTTTTAATGAGGCTGAAGGCTGAATCTCTATCACTTAATTGGAAGATTATTAGAGCCTAAGGTTCTGATCACTTCTCAGGAGATGTCTTAAGACACGGTAGGTGTTGGTGCCTGCTGATTAACCTAAGGTTGATAATCCTTGGGCTAGTCCAACTTTTAGATTTGTTTTCCTTCTGTTAATTGCTATGAAATATTAACTACCTTGTGTGATTCTTTTTTTTTTTTTTTAAATGCTTTCATTCATTGCATGTCACATGGTGGGCCATGCCAGATAGTTTAAAATAAATCACTACTTACTATTTCATTAGGCAAATGAAATTATAACTTCTTAGTATTTGTTTTAAAGGCAACTCATCTTCAAACACAACTATTAGCTGCTGTATCCACAAACCTATATGCTTTTGAATGTGTCAAGAAAGCTTTTAATATCCTATTTAAGGTTTAAAAAGTTTGTAATATGCAAGAAAAGAATTCAGTGTACTATCAAAGAACTTGGTGAGGATCTGAAATACAAATAAAATAAACACTGTACTAGTATGGAATGCAACCACCAGAAGCAGGAACTGAACTTGGTTCTCATCATAAGTTTTTATCAGCCATTTTACATGTGCTGGGTTGTAAAATTTTTAATAGTTCACTCAAGTCTTGTAATATTCTTTAGTTTCTTTTTTGGTATGTAGTTACAGCACTGATTTTAATACATAGCCAACCCTAGCCAGGCCCTGCAGAGCTTAAACAATTTTATTCTTATGTAAAACATTGTACAGTAAGGGCAAACAGATAGTGTTGTTGAGAAAATACTCTAAAGCTCATATTGGTATGCATCATACCAATTTGCTTTTAGGAAAGGTGTTACTGATAACAGCCTACTTACAATTTTAGACTTACGTGCTATCAATAGAGAAAACAGGGTTTTTTTAGCCATTATGATTTGAATATAAGTAAAAATTCAAAGAAACCTCAATTTCTAGGATTGTGAAACAGAAATATTATTTAGGTATGATTCAAGTCATTTATACTGGAAAAGATCTTTAAGCTAGCTTTTAAAGACCACTAAACCATCTCCATTTCAAAAGCACAAGACTTCAGAATAGTTCAGTGATGGATGTTGTTTGGTATGTGCCATTTGAAAATGCTTCCTGTGATAAAAGGCAAAGCTGTGTGAGAATGGGATGTGACACTGGAACCCTCAACATAAGAAAGACATTGAGCTGTTTAAGTGGGTCCAGAGGAGCGCCATGAAGATTATCAGAGGGCTGGAGCCCCTACCTTATGAGAACAGGCTGAAGGAGTTGGTGGTGTTCACCCTGGAGAAGAGAGGGCTCAGGGAGGACCTCATAGTAACTTATTAATGCCTGAAAGGGGGCCTACAGAAAGGCTGGGGTAGGACTTTTTAATGAGGTCCAGAATGGCAGGACTAGGAATAATGGATGCAACTTAGAAGAGGGGAGATTTAGGCTAGATATAAGAGAGAAATTCCTTACAGTGAGGGTGGTAAGACAGTGAAGAGGTTGCCCAGAGATGTTGTGCATGCCCCTTCCCTGGAACTGTGTAAGGCCAGGCTGGATGAGGCATTGAGCAACCTGATCTAGTGGGAGGTGTCCCTGCTTATGGTAGTGGGATTGGAACTAGATGATCTTTAAGGTCCCTTCCAACCTAAAGCATTCTATGATTCTATCTTCTGTAAGTGTCAGCTCCACCCATCTTTTAGGCCTTCAGGGATGGTAACTTAGCCACTTCCATGGGCAATCTCTTCCAAAGCTTGACAAAGCTTTCAGTGAAGAAATTTTTTCTTGTCTTGCCATTTATCACTTGGGAGCGGAGGCCAGCATCCATCTCCCCACAATCTCCTTTCAATGAAATGTAGAGAGCAATAAGCTCTCCTCTCAGCTTCCTCAGTTCACAATCACTGTGTTCAAGGTAGCCTTCAGCTAACATGTTACCCCCAAGTCCTCTATTTGCAAAAAGTTGCCAGAGTGTCTTCCCTACTTGGTTCACTCAACACCTGTGTCAGGAATTTATCTTCCACATGCTCCAGGGACCTCCTGGATTCTTTTCTCTCTGCTGTGTTGTATTTCTAGTAGACATCTGTTAAGTTCCCCTCCAGAGTGAGGGCTAGCAATATTGGGACTTCTCCCAGCAGCTGCTTATGGAATATTTCATCTGCCTCTCTGTCCTGGCTAAGTGGTCTGTAACTGACTCCCACCAGGGTTTCTCTGCCTATAAGGATTTTTGTTCTTCCCTCTAGAACATAGCAGAAAGGATAATTAGAGGAAGTTCAGCTTTTTTTAGCTTCTTTAAAAAAGAAACAGTAAAATAATAATAAGTAATACTGTGAGGTGCAAAATATTCAATTTGGCACCAAACTCATTTGGTTAGCATAGTCTCTCCCTGTGTTTCTTTTGTAGCCTAGGTAGACTTTTTCTAATTCTTCTGGAAAAGTTCTCTTTCATGGGATGAGTGTAGGAAACAGCAAAAGAAGTTTCTGATTTGGCCACATCTGTATTTGTGCCACCCTTTATTAAGTATCCTGTATATTTGCAACTCCTTTGAATGGGGTATGAGAGATGTAATGCATTTGCTGGGGACCCATGCATGTTCTGGACATAAGGACTTCCTTCTAGTTTTGGCCCAGATTACCTAGTGATATATGTTCTCTTACAGATCCAATAAGGAAGAAACAAGAAATATGCCTAACGTATTAGGATTTCTGTTTTGGACTGAGCTTTCACGCCATCATACTACTGCATATAATAATAAGTGTTACTCTGTAACCCAAACACTCCCCTAGTCCCCCCAAAATCTCAGAAGCTGTTGTGGGTTATTGAATGCTAGAAATACAGTTCTTAACAATGCAAAGTCGTATTCCTGGAGCCCTGAGGAGAAGGACATAAGCATATACCTTTGACTGTTTCAGAATATTTCAGTAATAATATTCCCTGTTATCCTGAAAAAGACTGGCAAAATGGATACAAAACGAACAATCCCTAGAACACTCTTAAAATTCAGGGAAATGGTGAATATGTCCTAATAAGTGACTTGATTAATGTGGTAGTAGTCAGTCGATCATGGTTTGAAGTGGTTTGAGGCTTCAAAAAGTTATAGATAGATTTTTTTTTTTTTAGTATAATGTTTGAGTACTTTTGATTTCTGAAGATTGTTTGAGTGTGAGACTCAAAAGATTTTGACTACACTAGGACTTGGTAGGGACAGGCTGCTCTCCATCATCGATATCTAGTGTTTACTTGGATGCAGACATTAGAAATCCAAATTTAAATAATCTCTTAGCTAACTGCAACAGCATAAGTAAACTATGAATGTAGGACAGGACTTAATCTCATTTTAATGAGAATTTTCCCCAGTGTCAGCCTTATCTTAATTTTTGAAGTCCTTTAGTATTAATTATTTCCTTTTTTTTAGTGTTCAAAAATGGCTTAGCATAATAAATGGCTTTCTTAATTATCTAATAAGAGATGTGACTGAAAAAAGTTACGTGTTGTAATTTAGAGGATTAGAAATGTAAGAAAGCAATAAAACATAAATATTTCTGTTTGGTATTCTTTCATAAAATCATATTGTTATTTAATATTAATTTCTGAGGTAAACAAGATATCATCAGGACACAACAAATGATACTGGAAACCTGATGCAGTGAGTGAAGCTATTCCCTGTTGAATTATAGACTTAATTGAAGTATGAAAGTGATGACATTTATTATCTTAGATGAAAGCTGCTTCAGGGAATGCTTTAGTACTTTAAACTGATATCTCATAATTTGTTCTCACCTGGATAATCCAGTATTAAAATATAGCTGATGAATTTTCAAACTCTTTGAGAAATTTTCTGGTACTTCTGTTAGATTTGGAGGGAAAAAGATTATAGGACTGTCTCCATCAAGAAAATAGTAGTTTTAAGCATTTACTAATCAGGCCATTTTTATGAATAGTAATATTTCTTCAGTTTAAAAAGCCATTCATTTAACTATGCAGTAACAGTAAGAGTTCTACAGTTCCTGTTACATGGCTTTTCCCTTTCTGGCATTCACAAAAATACCGAAGACATTAAAATCTTCAGGCTTCTGTACCTAAATAAACTATCTTTTTACTTGAAATTTGTTGTTGTTTAATGCAGCAGATGGTTAAACACCACGTGGTCATTCCCTCGCTCCCACCCTGTGGGATGGGAGAGAGTCAAGGGTGGAAAAAAATACATAGAATTTCCTGGTTTCAAATAAAAACACTTCATTGTGATATAAAGGGAAGGGAAAACAATCATGATCATAATGAAAGAATATATAAAATAATGTATAATGCAGTAACTTGCCACATGGAAACAAATCCCTAGCCAGTCCCTGAGCTCCTCCTCTCTGCTCCTGGTCATCTCTCTCCCAGGTTTTTTTGGTGCATGATATCATATGGTAAGGAATTTCCCTCTAGCTTGTTTAGGCCACCTCTCCTTGCTGTGTCTCTTCCTCATTTCTTGTGTGGATGATCTGCCTGTGAAGTTATCAAACTGGAGTAAAGAGGGAGAAAGCAATGGGACTAAACCAACATGATTACAGCACTGGCAATTTCTGTGAATTCACCAAGTAACATTTTTGATACAAAGATAACTTTTTTTAAAAAACTCTTTTAAACTGTAGTCTTTAATCTAGAAGACCTTTATGGTGTCCTTCTTGTGCTGCTGAGTCATATGTGCTTACCCATGAACGTGGATTCATATCTTCAACTATTAATGTTCATCCCATTCAGTTTGTTTTTTGTTGACCATATTTTTATTAGCAAAACATAAAAAGAGAAGGATCTGAGTTTTAAAAATAACTGCAAAGTGCATAAAGATAAGCACGAGAAGGATTTGAATTCTAGATGGTAAAGAAAGCTAGAAAAATATTCATTGTTTAGTGCAGACTCTGTCAGCACTCCCCGTCTTCAGTTGCTTGTTTAGTGGAAATCCTGTTTACAATTAACAGGAAAAACTGTGTTGTGACTGCAAATCACAACAGAATGTATCGATGGATTTTGTGAATACATTTGCTTTTTTGGTGACAAAGATTTCCAGATTTCTATTCATATTTTTTTTGAAGATTGAGGAAAATACTTCAGTGCTGTTTTTACTTAAAAAGTTATAGCATGAAGTGAAGCTAAATAATTATGTACTCTGTTGATTGCAAGCATCTCTTGAACACTTAGCATTCCATAAAAAATACTGCAATCTGTCTTTATATGATGGTTTTTGAAATTGACCTAGTATATGTGTTAGATGTGGGAGGGTATATTTATCCTGATACAAATATCTTACCATTAAAATAGCTAGAAAATTGTGAGACAGAAAGGAATGTTTGGTAACTCGCATACAGATGCTTTGGCCAAGAGGTGAGAAAGGGATTTAGATTTTTGACTTGCATTCTAGTCTTTTCTTGGAGTGCTCCCATTCATTTTATTGTGGTACAATATGTAACTTGACAATCTATGTGATCAGCAGAGTAGAACATGACAGTATCCAACAAGACTTTCTTTGTCTTGTCAGGCACACACACATCTCTGAAAACTAGCTGATATAGTGAGTACAGTGAAGGGCTGCTGTTTTAATTCACATTTAATGGGTGAGGGAAGTCCATACTAAATACAATCACAATTCAAGAGACATCTGACATCCCATGAGAGCACAACTAATCAATATAAAAGCAGCTGAGACAACACATCTCTGGCACTGTAATGAACTCCATCCTTTAAGTGTACAGATTCCCTGCAAGCAGTTGGAGGCCAAATTTTCTGTTCTAATTAAAAATAAACATCATGGCCCAAACATCTACATGCCAAATATTGACTTTTCTTTCTCTAAGAAAATGTCTATTTTGACACTGAACCTGATTGATTCTACTTTCACAGCTGAAAAGGTCACTACGGTATAGAAAATCACACAAAGCATTCATTCAGTTCTGACATCCATATGTATCTATCTATTAATAAAATGTTTGGTATGCATCTGTTTATATTTAAGAACCCAGGAATACTTATCTGGGCCTAATAATTCACCTCAGATTTTCTGCATGATTTTTAACTTCCTTTATATCTGAAGAATACGCAATAGTTAATAGAAGGTCTAAAAATATTTCAGAACCATTTTGGAGAAGAGCTGGAGTAAAAGCAAAGAAATACATAATACCATACTATTAGGAAGGCTATCACTTTTCTGCTTTCAAAAGTTTCTTGTGTGTTTTTTCAAAGACTTTCAATGTGATACTGTGCAGACATGTAATGTCCTGCTTTTATTGTGGTCACTTACCATTTAGCCACGACCTTGTCAGAGACAAAGTGGGGGTGGCGCAGGCACCCACAGAGCAGCTACTTAATTCTATCTTTATAGAATGCTCATGACCAGAAAGGAATTAATTCTAAAATTTTCCCCATAAAAATTCACTAAGCTTATAGCAGTTACTCCATCTGCATATCTTTCCTGTCTCTTAAATGTTATTTTGGATGAAGTAGAGCTTTTGGAATATCTTCTGGTTGCTGCAGCTTTGAAGTATAAGCACTTCAAAGAGTGAGTTGACAGATCTAAATGAATGAGACTTTCATATACTTCCTTCTTGTGTTGCAGTTTTGCAATGGTATCTGTTTTCAATAATGAGATAAAGGCTTATTTATGAAATAAGTTTGTGAAGATTTTTTGCTTTACTATAAATGGATATTCAAATCTCTGTGCAGCTGTGTCCAGTGGGGTTTGGGTATGTCCTGGTTTGTGGTAAGTCAACCAACGTAGTTTTGTAATTTTACTGGGCCTCTTCTAACTGACTACATTCTGGAATAACAACAAATTTTTCAGAAACAGTTTACTCTCAGACTGATAAGACTTCAATATACTAAGGACTGGTATACATTAAGGCTCTTGCTATAACAGGCAAGGTCAGCCAATTTTGTTATTTTCCCCATTGAAGGGTAGGAAATGGAAAACATGGAGGTGTCCTATCTGCGGTGAATACTGTACAGGACCAGTGATCTTAAACTGATCAGCAGAGGTATTTCATCCCATCTGCATCCTACTCACTATAAAAGCTAAAGGATCAAGCTCTCTTTCTTCAGTGGCCAGTGTCTGAAGAAGACTCTGACTGTTCATCTGCCTTTGATCCTGATCTGAGCATTCCTGACTCCAAATGTCAAATCTCACTCCTGTCCATCACTGACTTCTGTCTGAGACTTCCCCTGTTTCTGCTGGGGATGTGGTTGCAATCCTGGGGTCTTGATACAGTTTTGTATACATTGTATAACTTTTTTTTTTTTTAAATGTGGGGGGTTTTTTTATTAATAGCTTTTTTTTCTAAATGTACAAATATATTTCTCTCTTCTTCACCTTCCTTTGGATGGAGGAGGGACCATCTGTCATGTGAAGTGGCTAATCCTGCCAAAACTGTGACAGAACGTATCGTAGGAAACCTGACCTGTTTGCCTTGGTAGATCTGATAGACTTGAAGGTCCAGAGGTGAAATCCATTAGGCACCTCAGTTTCTTTACATGTCCCTTAGCAGAGCAAATACATTACTTTCAGAAGCAGCATAACCAATGCTTGATCAGAATGTTTTCTGATGTTTAGACAGAATTATGGAGGTTAAACCCAGAGCAGCTTAATATTAGCATGCAAATACTTGAGAATTGAGATTACAAGTAAGTTAAACACCTAATTTCTATTTATTTTTAACAGTGCTTGGACTTCAGAGTTACAAAATGACAGGGGCTTTCAAAATGATTGTAGAGATGACTGTAGAGTCCTCTACTGTACAGAATAGCAATTCAGACAAAATCCTGTAGGACTGAATAAAAAAGGCCTTTGTAAATAAGAAGAACAAGAGAAAGATAAGTCATATAAATACGTATTTTCCACTTGAACACAATTAATGGAGATAAACAAAGTTAATAAAAATTGATATCCCTAAGTTTTGAAAGCTGATTTTGATGTTGTCGACAATGCGAGTATTCTTTCATCAACTTTTAACTAAGAAGCAGAAGCCTTATGCAAGACACCTGTGCCCTTTCTAAAATTGGCTTGTGAAAAGCCCTTCAAATGGATGAATTCTTTGGTGAAACAGTCTCACTCAATCTCATCTATACTGTGCTACAAAGGAGTGTAGCTTTTTATCTTCCTTATTTAAAGTGTTTAAAACTGTGTGCATATAGTTTCTTCCAATATCTATTGAATTCTGAACTTGTGTTCTGTATGTTGATTATGTAACTTCATAAAATCTTAGTGTTGGAAGGGACCTTCAAAGGTCATCTAGTCCAACTCCCCTGTAGTGAGCAGGGACGTTGTGTACTAGATCAGGCTGCTCAGTGCCTCATCAAGTCTGGCCTTGTAGGTTTCCAGGGATGGCGTCTCCACCACCTCTCTGGGCAACCTATTCCAGTGCCTTACCACACTGGCACTGGAAAGCACTGGCACTGGTGAAAAACATCTTTCCAACATCTAATCCAAACCTGCCCTGCTCTACTTGAAAACCGTTGCCTTTTGTCTTATCACAGCATGCGCTTCCCACCTTTCCTGTAGGCCCCCTTCAGGCACTGATAGGCCACTAAGCTCCCAANCTGCTCTAGTTGAAAACTGTTGCCTTTTGTCTTATCACAGCGTGTGCTTCCCACCTTTCCTGTAGGCCCCCTTCAGGTACTGGTAGGCTACTATGAACCCTCTTGGAGCCTTCTCTTCTCCAGGCTGAACAGCCGGTCCTCATAAGACAGGTGCTCCAGCCCCCTGATCAGCCTCATGGCCTTTCTTTTGACCCTCTCCAATAGTTCCATGGCCTTCTTGAGCTGAGGGCACCAGAGCTTGATGCAGTATACCAGGTGGGGTGTCATGAGAACAGAGTAAAGGGGCGGAATCACTTCTCTGTATCTCCTGGCCATGACTTTGCTGATGTAGCCCAGGATGCAGTTGACCTGGGCTGCAAGTGCACATTGACTCATGTACTCCAAAGTCCTTTTCTGCAGGGCTACTCTTGATCACATCATCTCTCAGGCTATATTGGTTTCACTTCCTGTCTAAATATTACACAGGTCAGATATTTTGAGTGATGATATTAATAATCTAAATTACATATGAAGGCCACTCTGGGTAAGTTCAGCTACTGCGGGAAAATAGCATGAGAACAAATAGTTGGAAAAATTGCCGTAACATCTCAACATGTGAACAAGTTTTGTTGTGGAAATAGGTGTGCTGGAGCTTTTCTTCATTTGGAAATTTGTTTTTTAGAACCATCTCCTTTACCCAAAAGGTTTCTTCACAATAAAACAGCATAACAATCCTTCAAACACTAAATAAGATAAATTGCATATAAAATGTGTGAAGAGTTGTTTTATATAGACAGTGTGACCCCTCTTTCAATAGCTCCTTTTAAAACAATATTTTTCAAATATATAAATCTGGGGATTTTACTGTGTGTTTTTTTTAACAGTTTTTGTATTGAATCTTGAATAGACAATGTGGCCTGCAAGTACTGAAGTATTTAGATATGTTCTGGTAACTTAGTAATGTTTTAACAAGTATTTTTCTCCAACTATTTCAGTAAATGTGCATTTGAAAGTAAGCAGCCAATGATTTTGACAGCAAACTAATCCCTCAAGCTCCACTTGCATACATTGATGTGAAATTCCTTCCTATGCAAAGATAAAAAGCTCATGTGGACCTGTTTGTGTTGCAGACTATTTGGAGAAAGAATTTTTTAAAAAATAGCACTTTAGAACTTGCAAGTGCTCTTTTGTTATAGCTAGTGTAGAGGAAATCTATGAAATGTTCCTCGGTAGATATATAAATAGAATGTAGCTTTTTAGTGTTATGGTCTTGTTTTAATTTTTTTCCCCCAGACTTAATTGTTTTGCAAGTAAAAGCTGTAGTTCATAAAATGCTGATGACATTAGAAGACTTTTTTCATATGAAGGAAGACAGTAGGGCTGTGTATGCATTCTGGCTTGAGGGTGATTTTGAATAGGAAAACCTCAGCTTTCACTGTGTTATCCTACATGTGATTTGAGCAAGCTGTTTCACAGAAAGCTAGATGGGCGAATGTTTTAACCCCATGTCTCAGCTTTGTGGAACTGTGCTGTGGCTCATGGAAATACAGTCTGGAATCTATCTCACTTAGTATTCCTAATTTTATTCTTATGTCATCTAAATATCAACACTTAAACAACATGCCAGTGTGGCCCTTGAGGACTATCTGCCCCCAGGATCATGCTCCTCGCATACAATTGGCCAGAGCCTTTCAGTAATGTTATTGGGCACACTGCAGTAATCTAGTACAGTTGTATCACTTGAGGATTGTAGAATGGTGAAGCATCTCTATGGACAGAAAATCTGATACAAGTGGTTCAAGGAGAGAGTGAGTGTTGTTGTTTTCAGTTTCATGGGACTTTGACTTTTTCTTTGGTGAAGGGGGAAAATATTGTTAGATTTTAACTTTTAGTAAAACTAGCTTATGTTCCAGGTTATAGGCATCCACAGGAGATTGCTTAGTGGTATATTTCAGAAGCTCCTTTGGCTGAAGATTAAATGGGAATAAAAATTGCTGTAACCATTAAACATGATTATGAAATATACTACTGCTGTGAAATCTAGTATACAGATAAACTAAAAAGCAATAGTCTGTGAGGGTTTTCGTAATTTATGCAAACGCACGTTTTGTAGTGATGTATGGTGAAATCTTATAATATTGACATTGAATAATGTAGGTTAACTATTGCTCATATTTTCTATGTTAAGGAATATAGAAAAGATTCCCGTTCTAAAAAAATCAGAGTAAACAAAAATTAGCCTTTTCTATTTCAAAAGCAAATTAAACTAGTGCCTTTAAAAATGAGAAAGAAGCAATCTGATTATTATGCATGTCATGATATCATTCTTTTTCATGTCCTGGAAAGCATATTACTAAAAATGCTGAATTAAAAATGCAAACAATATGACCAGTATTGCAAGCCGTTTTATTTTGTTCCATTTTGTTGCAGCTATAGAAAGCTGCTGCTTCACTTTAATATGGGTTATTGGTTGTAAGGTACAGAATGGTTGTTGAAATGGATATGTCCTTGCATAAATTGCTGTGAAAACCAAATGTCCCTCCTTTACTCAACTCTGCAAATATCCTACAAAATTGTTTGAAGCATTTGGATGGGTTTGTCAACACTTGATGAATTTTGGCCATCATAAATCTCACATGCCCTCACTGAGTGAAACCCAAAATGATCACAGTTTCATAGCCTAAGCTGCCCTTGCCATATGGTGAGTGCAAATGTTTCTAAAGCAGCAATTGTTCTGCCAAGGTTTCCCAGTGATGTTTTGATTGGATTGCTCTATTAGCTGGACTAGTCTGCCAAAAGAAAGCACCTGCACAATGAAAAGTGTGCAGGAACTGCCAGGCTTCAGCGAGGGAAGGAAAGTGAAGCATGTAGGAAGAAGTTACCTGTCATACTAAAATATGCTGGATACGTTATAATAGATTCTACTGCATGCCTGATATCATAAGATACCTCTAAAAAAAAAAGTTAAAGAGTGAATTGGGGTATGCGTGTGTGTAAGGATTAGCCTGGCTCTGGTAACCTGCTGCCCCTGAAGATGCCAAGCCATAACTTAGTGCCCTGTTAGGTAACAATGAACTCTTCAATGGCTTCTTAGCCAGACATTTTCAGAGAATTTGTCATACGGTAACTGGCAGAGATCATAGATAGATTACATTTCCATATTCAGTTTTCCATGTTACAGCTTTAAGATGCCAGTGCAGTATGAAGATTTTTATTCTCTCAGGTGATCTGGCCTGGAACATATAGAATCAAAGAATGGTTTGGGTTGGAAGGGATCTTGAAGATCTTCAAGTTCCAGCCCCCCTGCCTATGGCAGGGACACGTCCCACTAGATCAGGCAGCTCACTCCCTTGTCCATACTGGCCTTAAAACAT